>ML103290.1:35889-52039 GCA_003697995.1 Taxidea taxus jeffersonii
CCCCCCCCCCCCGCCCCAGGTATTTTGGCCCCAAATGCAGATAGAGCTGAGAATGAGAAACCCTTGTTAATGGAACATCATTGCATTATTTGAAAAATTCACTTAATGCGGCTCATCTCAGAAGCTAGGGACGTGGGAAGAGGAGGCATCACTGTGTCTTATCTGTCAAGTTCTTTATACCTGTCAAGGCACCTTTGATCTATTTGATCTCCACAATAATCTCACGAGATAGCTGGGGCAGTGAGCACGATTTTCACTTTCCAGACGGAGTGGCTGAGATGTGGAAGGCTAAACAATGTTTCCAGCAAAGAACAGCTATCCTGACTCCTTATCCCATCCCACAAAACCGCTGCTCTTTAGATCTACTTATTTCCAGAACAAAAAGGGAAGACTCAAAATAGTACTCCCTGCTAATCAATATCAAATTTAATTATAATAAATTAAAATACAGTCTTGGGACTCAGGTTCACTTGTTCCTTCATTTTCCAAAGAGCTCTCCAGCACGGGCTGTGTGCCAAGTGCTCTCCCTGGCGCTGCACGCACAGAGACGCCTCCCTTCGCAAAGCCTGCAGGGCACAAGAATCACCTGTTGCAGGGATTTGGGGCCATATTCTCCACCAGTGCAAACAAAGCCTTGCAGAATCCCAAATCCTTTCTCTGGGTCCCGTATACCTCACACTGAAGTCACACTTGATTTCTAAGCAGGCTTTGCATATTTGGGTGATTTATATATTGGCCTTTTCCTCTACCCCTTGTGCTAGTCCTCCTTCTTTCTCTGTCATCGGGCGAACTTGTACTCGTTTTTTGAGATCCAGACCGAACGTTCCCTAGGACCAGAGCTGGTAGCTTTGTCATCTGGGCTCTGTTATTATTCTGCAAATAGCATACCATGTTAATTACTATGGGTATTAAACTCATCTGCTTGTGCCTCAGTCTTCTACTGTTACACTGAGTCTCTTGAAGGAGGTCACATTGTGCTGATTTTCCCCTCTGCCCTTTCCAGATCCTTCTCCACTCTGGTCTGTGCCTGGGGAGGCTGACCTCTGTGAAACGCACAAGTGCGCTCTCTTCCCCTCTGGCAACTGGGGTGGGGGTGGGGGTGTTTATGGGACTAACGGGGTGGAGTTTATCCTCTTCAGCTGCCTCCAGGGCAGGCCATTCTGGATTGCCTAGAGCTCGCAGCACGAGGCCTATGTGTGCCCTAGAGGTGGCGGTCGCCTACCAGCCTCTCTCCAGGATCCAGGCCTTACTCCTTCTTCCCCTTGTTCATTGAGACCAAGGGGCGGTCATGGCTCCCCACTATCACGATGCCATCCTCTGTGACTTTATCTAAACCCAGTCCATACAATCACAATGAGCTCCTTTTGAAAACACTCCCCAAATTACAGAATTTAACCAAGCCACTTCTCTCCTTTTACAATAGTTTTCCTCATTTTAATATCCCAGTATCTAACAATATACCTGGCCCACAGAAGATGTTCAACAAATATTTGCTAAAAATGCAAATGCACGAATACAGATGTTACCAAAAAATTTTTTTACCATCAGTCTTAGAATTTTTCATTTGTCAAAAGAGTTCCTCTCATCAAAGGCTTCAATTTCCTCAGAACTAGTGAGTTACATTTTTGAACTCGACTAGGCACAGTACCACTTATTAGCATTGCTGTCCTTTGTCATTTTCAACTTTAGAAAACAGAAAGATGGTGACGTCCGTGCTTCCCCTAGAGCACCTAACAATTCTCCTTCTGAATTCTTCATTACGAACCTCAAACACAAAACAAAATCAAAGCACGAAACTCCTGTCCTAACCAAGCCCCGGTCAGAAGACTTCCACCTCTGAGGATACACATAATGACAGTTGGGTAGACAAGAAAGGAAAAAATAAAAAATAAATCCAATGAGCCTCTCACATTTCAGCAAAAGTTTTCACCCAAAACGAATATGACACATTAAATGAGCATCAGCGTCAAAGCCCTTCTTTTGGAGCCTCGTTGGTAGCTGTGTTTTCTAAGTTAGCAAATGCCTGCTGTTAATGTGAAAATTGGTTTCAACTTAATTTGGCAACCAAGAAAACACATTATTATTTTTTTTTTTGTAGCTATTACGGTCCATAGTTAGCACTTTCCCATGCTGTCAGTGACTTGTAGAATTAATAGCTATAATTTAGCTACTGACCATTTCTGAAGTTTTGGCCATAGATGATGGGTTCTGTGCTAGAAACTTCGGGAAGGTGATCTTCTCGACAATACTCCAAGGTGGGTAACATCCTGCTGCTCTACAGGGGACCCAGCTAAGCCAGGGGAAGGTCACTTGCAGGGGTGGGGTTTCAAGCCAACTGTGCTGACTCAGAAGCCAGAAATTGGGCACTGCCCTTTCCTGATTGAGAGCGGCTCACCTCGAGTATCAAAGAGAGACACGCAGACCCAAGGGGACCCTGGATTTTCAGGCCATTATACACCAGTCCTTTTGCTGTGGAGTGTTTGACTTCCGATCTGTCCAAGGAGACCGAATCACTTAGTTCTGAGAGTTCTGAGAGAATGGGCAGGGATGATGCTAAGGAAGAAGGTAAAGAGAAAAACAATTTACAATGAATGACAGAGAGAGAGAGAGAGAGAGAGGAAGAATTTTTAAAAAGCAGGTTCACAAATTTTCAAAGGTAAAGTGATTTCTACCTGGTGACAAACACCATTTTTATTTCCGTTAAGAGAGAAGAGATAGAGAGAGAGATGGAGAAAGCTCAAGGCTCATGCTCACTTGACTGTCTCTTTAAATGTTTCCCAGCACCTAATATATTACAAAGAAACTACAATGCAGAGCAGATGGAACAACATAAAGCAGATGCAGATCTGAAGCCTAAATAGAGATGAACAATTCTTCAGTTAACAACAAGAGAATGAGGTGGCGGCACAGATAACACGGAAAAGGAGCAGCTTACACTGGAGAGAAGCTGCAGGGAAACACACACATTATCACAACTGAACAGAGCAAAAAAGATGATTTCATGGCATTTGAAATGATACCCCCTTATGTCTTCCTGGGGTACAACACAGGCTTCCATGGAACGCTCAGGAGGAAAGCTAAAGGAAATCTGAACAATTTAAGGCCATGGGCAGGTGATAATGGTTGGAACGCATGACCCAGGGTTTCAATGGACTTGGAGCAGAGAGCTCAGCTACTGCAAGCATTTTCTATAGGGCGGGGGTGGGTGGGTGGGTGGGCTGGGCAGATAATCTTAATCGTAGGGTAGATACAGAAGAGATGCTCTTTTTCCCAGGGGTTAAATTTAATGAGTTGTATTTTTTAAATTCTAACACTTTTACTTTACAGACCTTTCCAAACATACACAAAAGTAGCGAGAATAGTATTTTGAAACCACACTGGATCACCACTCCGTTTCCACAACCGTCATCGTCTGCCACTCTTGTTTCATTTCTTTACTCCCTCTCTACTTATTTTTCTTGGTAATTTTATTTTTTATTTTTTAATTTTTTTAAAGATCTTATTCATTTATTTGACAGACAGAGATCGCAAGTAGGCAGAGAGGCAGGCAGAGAGAGAGGGGGAAGCAGGCTCCCCGCTGAGCAGAGAGCCCGATGTGGGACCCAATCCCAGGACTCTGGGACCATGACCTGAGCCGAAGGCAGAGGCTTTAACCCACTGAGCCACTCAGGTGCCCCTTTCTTGGTAATTTTAAACGGGTCTGGATGAAACGGGCCTGGATGACACTCTCAGAACTAAGTGATTCGGTCTCCTTGGACAGATCGGAAGTCAAACACTCCACACCAAAAGGACTGGTGTATAATGGCCTAAACGGGTCTTAGTTTCCCTGTTTGTAAAATGTACCCACTTCCTCTAGTTGATGTTGGGGAGAAAGGCTGTAAGATGTTCAGCAGGGAATTCTGCAAAAGGAAATACTCAAAATGTTCATCTTAATTCTTATGTGTGGATATGATGGCAGAGGGTATGAAAGATGAGACTTTCACTGTCAAGTGTGGGGACAAAACAGGGAAGGACTGTTAGGTGCTTTTATGTTCTGATATTGTTTTAAGCATAGGCTCTTGGGAAGTGTGAAACTCTTCGCACACACGTTTAAGCAAAGTCACAGAATTCCCTTTCAAGGTGCAGAGGCCTGGAGCTCAGAAAAAAAATCTATTAGTGGGTCAGTCCACGGGTTTTAGGGCGGGCTTTTTAGTTGTAGTATTGTCCCAAATGCCACCAAAAGATGGGGGAGAAATGGCTGCTAGCTTGGAGGAAGTTGACTTCTATGTTGAAGCCAGAGCTGAAGCCCTTCACGAGAATGACCCCAGCAAAGAGAAAGAGAAGCACATGTGAGAATATTCCAAAAGGATCTTCTGTGTAAATGCTTAGGAGATGCTGAGTAGTGGGTCCTACCCCGAGGCAGCGCGGCAAAGTGGAGAGCGGTTGGCCCAGCCCGAGAGGCGGTGGGAAAGGAGAGGGTATGCTCTGTCAAGGCGCTGACAGCCAAGGCATAAACACTCCTTAAAAGTCTTGCATGAAATGGAAACACTCGGACCCCTCCTCTCCTAAGCTCCAAGAAGATGGTTTTAATCATGTAATTTGAGACTTCCTTTACTTTGTGAAGGCTAAAGCTAGATTCCGTTGCAGTGGAAATAGTGCCGCATTCTGCTGTCTCTGAACGTAAGTTTCAGTTTTATTTTCGGGGTGAGTCCAACTTTCTTCCTCTCTTTCTGAAGAACACCCTACAAAAATCAACACCATCTCCTAGTTAACTCGCTGCCTGTAAGGCAAGTGGCTCGAGGGTGACCACCCGGTGGGTGGCTTTCATTTCAATGGTGCCTTCACCACCCTTGGAGGGGTCTTGGTGACATCAGCACTCATGCCACCTCCTGCCCCTCCTGCCCTTCCTGAGAGCCGGATATGCTCACACCTGGATTTCAGGCCATCTTTACAGAATGTTCCACCCTAACATCTGTCCTCATGTTTCAATGTAATGACACCAATAATCAGGTACTGGAGTCATCTTTTGGTTTTTAGAGCCAGAAGGGAAGACAAAATTGTTATAGAAAACATTCCAGGGCAGAGGACCATAAGGGAAAGGAGGGAAAACTGCATGGGTAGAAATCAGAGAGGGAGACAAACCACGAGAGACTCTCAACTATGGGAAACAAACTGAGGGCTGCTGGAGGGGGATGGGCATTGAGGGGGGCACATAATGTAATGAGCACTGGCTATTACACACAACTGACAGATTGCTGAATACTACATCTGACACTAATGATGTACTGTGTGTTGGCTAGTTGAATTTAAATAATTAAAAAAAAAAAAAGCAAGCATTCTGCACGACATGGTGACCCACCACAAAGTCTTTGGGATACTCATAGCTGATTGCTTAGGATAACCACTAGCATGAAAGTCAGACTGTGGCCCTATGCACAGGGGTGAAACAGGTGAAGGGAGAGGCCAGGGGAAGAAAATGAGCTGAATGTATTTGGAGTGACAACCGAATCTCTGGGATTGTCATGGGCGTCCGCCTGGCGTTCCATGTCTTTTCAGGGCAAACCCGAGGCATGCTACAGTGTACATCCCCCACAGCTGTTCTTACCTGGCTGGAGGACCAACTGATGAAAAAAGGGAAGGATGATGAAATTTTATGGGGTTGGCAGCACTGCAAGGTGAGGACTTCAATGGAGACATTACTGTCTTTTGGAGAATGGGAAGGACCAGCAACAGAGTAAGGGTAATTCCTCAAGTACCTTCCTATGACCTCTACTATATTGCTCTTCCCATGGCCATGGCAAGTTTTATTATCCTGCACGAGGCAGGGCTCAGGTAATGCTGCCATTCCCTCCAATGGCGATTACCTGAGGGAGCGGAAATGGACTGCAATGAGGCATTTTCCTAATGAGAACATCCGGGGCCCAGGTCGTCCCAGCGCTCTCATCACTACTCAACTTGCTAAGTATTCTCAACTCTCCTTAGGACTTGTACATCTTCAAAATGTCTGCAATTGCCTAATTGATTAGGACTTGGCCAGACGGCTCTAGGTGGCTAATAGGTTTAGCAATGTCTCAGAGAGGATTCGTCATTAATTATGGGCACCTGACATCTTGATGTAGGTTTCATGAGATATTAAATACATTTTCACCAGACCTCCATTGAAGCCATATGGCAGCCTTGAATAGGTGGGACAAACTGGGCATAATGGAGCTTGATTGACTGATTGATTGATTTTAGAATAGCAACACGTACTGTTGAGAGTAGTTTTTACAAGTTGAGGCTAGAAATTCAGGAGTCTAGATAGTAGGGAAGACATTCTTTCTGTACTGCTTCAGGATAAATGGAGGAGGATACAAGGATGGACAGAGTCCAAAGAGCAAGGAGAGAAAGAGATTCGAGACCAATTTTCCATATTCCAAGAGGAAAAATCAAAGACATAAAATAAAACACTGCATTGATTGTGCGTCCTTGTTTTCACCTAACAAGTCAGCTGGAACTAGAGTTCCTCTCTTTGGGTCCATTCATTTGATTCAACACTTATTTAGAATCTATTAGTATAACCAGTGATATGGATCAGACTCCTAACAAGTTCATGAACACTTAAGTGATCCATGAATGGGCATCAGGGACTCTGTAATTCTCTGCAAGTGTATGTAAAACCTGTCTACAGGAATTTTTCTCAAGAGCCAGCCCACCGCTTTAATGAGATTAAAAGCCTCCCGACTGAAAAAAGGTTAAGAGCCACACAGCTCCACATCCGAGACTGTACAACACACCAGGGAAAGTGAGCAGCAACTGGTCCCTTCCCCACCCAGCCTTTTTAAGTAAAAGGCATATGTCCGATTTATTCTGAAGGAAGTTGGTAAGAGAGACTGTTTCAAGTCTAATGGTGTTAGGATTCTCAGAAAATAATTCTTAACTATCTGTAAGACCTAAAAAATGTCCTAAAGAAATACAATCAAGAGTGGGAGATAAATGAAAGCAGTTAGAAATGAGATGTTTTGAGAAGGCTGAGGCCATCTGGTTCCCATTATCCTTAAGCTAGGGTCCATCATTTCATCTGCCCCAGACCAAGGCACCACTTGAACAGCATGTGGTTGGAGTGGGTTTGCTAGAAGAGAGTATCATTCTCTTTCCTCCTCACCTCTGGCTGTGGGAACAAACACTAAGCTGGATTTTCAGCAATACTTTCAGCTTATTTTTATTAATCGGTTTGAAATCAAGAAATAATATATGGATTTTTATTTTTTTAATGAATTTTTAAAAAAGATTTTTTATTTATTTATTTGACAGATCACAAGTAGGCAGAGAGAGAAGGGAGGAAGGAGGCTCCCCGCTGAGCAGAGAGCCTGATGCGGGGCTCGATCCCAGGACCCTGAGATCATGACCTGAGCCGAAGGCAGAGGCTTTAATCCACTGAGCCCCCCATGCACTGCTTTTTAATGAATTTTAAATCGAAGTTTTCTAGGCCTAATTTTAAAGAATTGAATTGTTCTACAAGAGTTGTCATGAGGAACATCCTACGATAGCCCTCCTATCTCTTCCCTCCTCCCACAGCTGATTATTTTGGTATTTACTTCCTTTATCTCTAAATCGCGTACTTACATTGTTACTTTAAAAAAAAAAAAGTGTCCAACTTTAAGGGGTGCCTGGCTGTCTCAGTCAGTAGAGCATGCATGCGACTCTTGATCTCAGGGTTGTGAGATCAAGTCCCACACTGGGTGTGGAGCCTACTTAAAAAAAAAAAAAGGACTGATTCATATGTAGAATTTAAAGACAAAACAGATATATATAGAGGAAGGGAAGGAAAAATAAAATAAGATAAAAACAGGGATAGAGGCACACCATAAGAGACTCTTAACTCTAGGAAACAAATTGAGGGTTGCCGGAGGGGAGGTGGGCGGGGGGATGGGGTACGTGATGTCACTGGGTGTTGTATGAAACTGATGAATCATTAAATTCTACCCCTCAAACTAATAATGCAGTAAATGTTAACTAACTTAAATTTAAATAAAAAATGTAAATGTCCAGCTTAAAAAAATCTGATTTCACACTATGAACAGAGGACTTCTCCCCCTTTACCCCCTCCATGTCTATGGCACGTTTTCTTCCCATCCCCTGTTCACCCCAATATGGTCATTTTCATTAAATCAAGATGCAGTGTTTACATTATTATAGTATTCAGATGTTACCCAAAACTGAGCCCGGAGTAAACTACCATCACAATTCCTCCCCTGCCTGACTACTTTTCCTGGGAGGTAAAATTATCTTGTTTCTTAATGTGTTTGGTTTTCTGAATACTTATGGCTCCCTTAGGCCCACACTCTTTACCACTCATGTAATATCCTGCTAGGATGGCTCATACTAAGTACTCTGTCAATTTCATCTTCCCAGAGAAGTCTCTTCCGGGGCCTTGTTCTCATCTGTGCCTGGTGCACTCCATTCCCAGAAACTGTTCTCCCCTTCTACAGGAATAAAGCTTCCGCCATCGGCTGGGCTGGGAGCATGGCACTCTACTGAACTGAGTATAAGGAGTGGGAGAGGAGGTCTGGGGATCTGGTTGTTTCTCTAACTTTTCAATGATCTTGATCTTGATTTTAGCTCACTATAAATATCTCGAGTCTGCTAATACATTGACCATGGGCCTGTCTGCTTTCTGGCTTCCAAGATGTGTGTACTGCCATCTTTCCTTCTGCTTCCCAGATCTTGATAGATTTATGTCCTTAACGTTTGCCTTTGCTGTTGTTTCTCTGCATTTTCTTTTTTTTAAGTGGATGACAAATGTGGACGTGTGTATCCAAACTGCTGCCATTGTTTTTCGCTTGTTTGTTTTAAAGATTTTATTTATTTGACAGAGAGAGACAGCGAGAGAGGGAACACAAGCAGGGGGAGTGGGAAAGGGAGAAACAGGCTTTCCACTGAGCAGGGAGCCTGATGCGGGGCTTGATCCCAGGACCTTGGAATCATGAGCTGAGCTGAAGGCAGACGCTTAATGACTGAGCCATCCAGGTGCCCCTGCTGTCATTGTCTTTGACAGTGTTTTAGAAATCAATATTAGCAAAAACCCAGGCACATACTTTAAGTAAGGCATTTCATCAACAGCTCCTTATAAGACAATCACCAACATATGCTTATCTGTTAACTTATAGGTGAAGAAAATGAGGCACCTTCTGCTTCAAATATGTCACTTGATAGATTGATATAAATACAGATCACTTCATGCCCAAGTCCCCTTTTTGCTTCACTTTCCTAATTGTAGGCTTCTGTGCAGCACTGTCTTCCTGAAAGTCTATGGCTGCTTTCAGGTCCCAAATACCTGAGAATTGCTTCAGTCAATCAATACCTCTGTCATGCTCTATTACAGCTGATCAATATGGACAGGGATGCAATGAGCTGGAAGCAAGATGTTTTATTCAATCAAGTTTTGGGTCTCTTTTATTGACCCCCATATAAAACTTCTCTGTTTACAAAACTTCCATACTCTTCCCGTTTTATTCCAGCTAACAAAAATTGTTTGCATAGAAACACATGCACATGCTTCCTCCCTCATGGTTTCAGACTTTGTCCACCATGTTGAACAGCTCTGGATCCTAGACTCACCTCTGCTTTTTGTGTGATTTTTGGGTAAATCACTACCTCTATTGGTATCTCCCATCTGTGCAACAGAAGTTGTTAGAGCTCACAAACTGGTATTCCATGGGCCAGCAGACATGTTTAGTGTGGCTGGCACAATAAAGGAAGTTTCTGGAAGTGACTGCCTTTGGTAAGAGTGGGGGAGGGGAAAGTATTCCAAGGTTCTCTGCAGTCATCACCACTTCCTCCTCTGGTAATATCACTAGGTTACCTCCCCAAATCCCATGACTTTTCCACTTCTTAAACGTATTTGAGTTTTTTTTGCATGACTGTTCTGTCATATCCCCTCCAGCACTAACCTCCTTTGAGTTTATGGGCACTACAAATAGCTTTGGCCAAAATACCCCAGGACCTTGGGGGCAGTGGAGGTAGACCAGCTGTGTAACCACCTAACGTCAGAAGGAGGATTTTATAAAATAAAGTGACCTTCCTCTCTCTATATATGTTTTTTCTTTGATCAATGCCCAAGAACTAGCTGACTCTTCTTTCTATATGTTTCTCTTTCCTGAACAGACATTAGTGTCTGCAACATCATTACCAACCACTTTCTTTCCTCCTATCTCACTCTATGTGTCTGTCATAGTTAGATTGTGAATTCCCAGAGGGTAGAATGGTCTTGTTTGAGTTTTCATCTTTCTTTTCTAAATGTTTATTTGGATTACAATTTTTGCATTGTGCATGCAGCACACTGAATGGAAACAGTCCTCATTTTTGTTTGTTTGTTTGTTTGTTTTGAGAGGTTAGGGAGTCACAATACATACTGTGTGCTGAATTTTATTGCTTTTTAGAGCTTGGCTATTAAGAGGAAAATAAATGATACAGATATAAGATAGTCTTTCCTTGCAATCTCCTCTGTACATTCTTGGTCATTCTATTTAGATCACACACTTGAGTTTATAATCCCAAAGACAACAACAGTGACGTAAGTCCTGGATTATAGAAAGAACACATAGCGAAACAAAACAAAGCAAAACAAAAAAACTCAGAAAACAAACAAGGATAAAGAAGAGGTATTTATACTCTAAGCAGGCCAATGAGTAACTGCATTAGTTCAATATAATTATTGGGTAAGTCGGGGGGGAGGGGGTCACAGGTGTTCCAAGTTGAGGCCAAATGGAGCGGGGTTAAGTTATCGCATCTCTCTTACCAGTCTGGGAAGCCATGATTCATTGTTGGAATCAACAACGCATCTATTACCAGCTCAAGATATGGAAAATTATCACAAGCCCTTTCTGGATCCTCTCCACCCTGTTCCCCGCCAATGGAATCAAGATTTAAAATTTTGTGTTAATCATTCCCTTATTTTTCTTTACAGTTTACATATATATATACATATATATATGTATATATATATATGTATATATACACACACACACATATATATATATATATATTTTTGGACATACTTTGAAATCTGCCTGCTTATGAAATTTATGTAAACTTCATGTAAGTGGAATGATACTGTACACGTATTCTGCGATTGGCTTTTTTGCTCAATATTATTCACCCATGTGGACACACATAGATCCGGTCCATTTGTTTTCCTGCTGTACAGAAGGGCATTGTATGAAGATGCCACAATTGATTTATCCATTCTAAGTCAAAGGATAATTGAGTAATTTTCAGTTTTCTGCTATTAAAATCAAAGCTGCTATGAACATGCTGGTTGCCTGTCTCCTCGCATACAAAGTTATTTTCTAGGTCATGTGTCTTTAGGACTTCCAGAATTATGTGGAATAGAAGTCATGAGCTAGCATCCTCAGTTTGATCCTGATTTTTAAAGGGGTTTTTAAAAAATAGTTCACCATCGAATACGATGTTTGCCATAAGTTTTTTGTGGGTATCCTTTATCAGGTTAAGAAAGTGCCATTCTATTCCCATTTTGCCAAGAATTTTTATGATGGATAAATTTATTGAATGATCATTTACTGAATGATTTTCTGAGTATATACTGAGATGACATATGGCTTCCTCCTCTAATTAGTGATATGATAAATTACATTAAATAATTTTCTAATAATGAACTAACCTTGCTTCCAGGGATAAACCCACATTTATGGTATATCATTTTAAAATCCATTGCTTAATTTGGCTCGCTAATGTTCTTTTTACTTGTTAGTGTTCTAGATTTTTGAAAGATGTGTACTTTTATTTTCTCATACTCTGTCAAGTTTTGGATCCAACGTTAGTATTGGCCTTGTAGAATAGGTCTGGGAATATTCCCACCTTTTCTGTTGTCTAAAGGACTTTATGTATTTTGGATTGACTTTTTGGCATAACTCCTATGCCAGACCTTCTGCTCCAGTGTTTTCCAGTAGGAAAAAAAATTACCAATTTCATTTCTTTCATGGTTAAAGGATCATTCAGTTTTCTTTTCAAATTAGTTTTGACAATAAATATGTATTTTTATAATGTCCATTGTACATACATTTTCAAATTTATCTGCCTAGTTTATAACTTTGCCTTATTATCTAATTACCTTCATGTGCATGTGTAATTAAAGATGCCTTTACATCCTGTATGTTATTTGCACAATTTCATTTTTTTCAATCTTATTGATTGATTATTCTTCTCACAGAATGGACTTTTGATGTTGGTGATCCTCTATTTTTGAGTTCTACTTCATTAGTTTTTGTTATCTTTGGTTTTTTTTTTTTCCTCATTTTCTTTGGGTTTATTCTGCTCTTTCTCTAAATTTTTTAGTCGATAGCTAGCTATTTTTTTAAAATATAAACATTCAAAGCTATAAATTTCTTGTTAAGAACTACTTTAGTTTCATCTCATCTATTTTGTTAAGTAGTGCTTATCATTTCCATAGTTTCTATTACAATTTATTATTTGACCCATGGGTTATTTAAAAGTGGATTTTAAAATTTCCCTATGTCTCTGTTTATCTTTTTATAACTGATTTGTTTGTATTCTAATGATAAAATGGGTTCGTTACCATTTGTTGAGACATGCTTTATGACTTACAACATGATTAAATTTGTATAAATTTTCTGTGTCTCCCTCAAAGGAATTTTTACTCGTAAGTGTTGGAACAGTGTTTTATGTATGTCCTTGAGATTAAGCTTATTGTTTGTATCGTTCTAGTTTTCCATATTCTACTGAAAACAGTTAAGTAAAAATTTCCTATTATGATGTGGAGTTGTATATTTTTCACCATAATTCTGTTAATTTACTTTTAATATTTGAAGCTATGCTACTCATTACCTATATACTCAACACGCATTTCCTGAGAAATGTTAGCTTTTGAGAAAATTCACTTCTTTTATCTCTAGTGTATTATTTTGCCTTTAATCCTGCTTTTGTTTGATATTATTATATTAATGAAGGCTTCCTTTAGGTTATTGCTTGCCTGGAATACCTTCTCTAACCTTTACTTTTAACCATCCTGTGCCTCTTAAAAACAGCATGTTGCTGGATTTTGTGAGACTGTGATAGAGAGGGAGAGAGAGAGAGAGAGAGAGAGAGAGTGTGTGTGTGTGTGTGTGTGTTTCTAGTTCGATAATCATTGTCTTTTAACAGGGAAGGATAATACAGTTGCATTCATTTTCGGTTACTAAAATATCTGGATTCATTTTTACAACTTTGTTTTGTGGTATCTGTTCCACTTTTCAATATTTCTTTTATTACCACTTTTCTTTCTTGACTTATTGAGGTTTTTTGTATTTGAAGTTTTTCCTCTCTTTGCAGTTTTTCTTCAAGTTTAGAAATTATAGACTACAGGTACCCTCTATCACTTGGAGTCATGAACAGCAACTCTTCCGTGGTGTGGGTTTTTTTTTTCTCCCCTAATTCACCTACCAAGAATGTCCTCTTTTGGGGTCCCGGCCTTTTGTAAACATTCCACCTCCCATCCCGCTCAGGGATGCTTTAACTCCTGTCCAGCTCTCTCCCACACTGGTCACAGCTCTAACATCTAGACCACAAGATGGCAGCTGTAGGACTTGCTTACCCCTGTGAAGCAGAGATTTCTGGATCTTTCTTGACATTGACTGTTCTCTCAATCTCCGTATCTGTCTGCCTATTTATCTACCATCTTGTGTATGTGTATTTAAGTGCAAATTGAGAGGGTTTTCTCTAAACATTTGGTCATTTATCTTGCTAGAAATGGAAGACCACACTTTGGTTCTGGTGTAATCATTTCCTTGGGTAGTTTTGACAGGTTTATGCAAGCCTGGGACAAAGGGGATAAAGTACTATATTTGATTTGTATGTCTCCTGCAAATCGGCAGAAATAAACTCTCAGATGATATTCCTCAGGGAATTAAGGAAACAAAAGGGATGAACCCTAATAAAATGATTTCCTTCCACTATGTGTATTACGCTCATATCCTCACTTTATTTAATCCTTAGAATGACTCCATGCAATAGTCATTATTACCCTCATTTTATGGATCAGGTACCTGAAACCACATTTTAAGGTTATTAAATTACTGAATTGGGATTCAAACTCTTGCCTATCTAATTCCACAGTCTGTACCCTTTCCTGAATGATGCTGCATTTCTCCAGAAGGCTCTGAGGGATTCTTTGTGGAGCTGGTAAAAGCAATCCTGGTTAGTCTTTCCCTGGTAATTTTCACAGCAAACAATGCAGTTATTTACCCGGCATCACTCAGAACTCTGCTAATTGCTAGCGCTCATTCTGTTAGCAAACATGGTATTTGTTGACTCCAGAAAGAGTCCAGATTGTGGGAAAATATAAACAGTGATAACACAAACAAATGCTTTCAAAGCAAGCCTTTGTTTGGGTACTAGTATCAAGCAATTTTTATTTTTAATTGTCATTTTTATAAGTAAAAATGACCAAGTATCTCCCATTGAACATTCTTTAAACCTGAGAGTAATTAAGCCCTCCATAAGATCTCCTGATGTCAGTTCCTATACTCAATCTCATAAAAAAAAAATATATATATATGTATTTGTTTATGCAAGAGCCCATGCAGCCCTGCAGGCTAAGCCTAAGCTGTTACTGAGAGCCACGTTGCCAAGTCTAATGGATGACCCAAGAGTGCCATAGATAAGCTAATCTTATTTTCTCTCTCTGCTTATCACTGTGGAACTCACCAGAGGCAAAGGGTTGAGGAAGAGGCTCTCTCTCCCTGTCTTTCTACACGTTTCCCTTTCCCCAGCAGAACTTGAAATGTCTAAAGTGGGTCCAAGAAGAGCTCCAGCAGCTGGGCAGCTTAGAGAAGAAATCAGAAAGATGGCACTCGGGCCCATTTTCACCGGTCATGTCACCGGACCATTCACAGGTCATGGGCTGCCTCACAGATGGAACATAACCATTTCTGCTCAAAACCAGGTTGGAAGCAACATACTCAGGCAACTCACGCTAGGGCTATATGGGAAGGGATTAGAGTTTGAATCACTTTAATTTAGTGATCACAAATGCAAACCAAGCCAGCAAGTTTTCTATTTCAAGGCTTCATACATGATCAAAGAGACCAACATGGCAGTGTAAAGTGAAAAGAAGTAAAGGTGCATTGTTTCCATTACATGTAGCCATCTCTGTTTGCAAAGCGGCTCATAAGATGTTGTCATTCCCTGGGTTATAAAAGGTTCTAAATCCTTCTTTGTGCAAGGTTTGCCCCAAAATATGATTTCAAGGGGGAAAAAATATTAGATGCTCTCCCAGTGGATGTCCCTAGTTCTGTTATTAAAACGAAATGGGTGTGTTTACATAATCTGGGCATTCAGGGAAAAAATTACACACTTCTGTGTAATTTTCCCCAGAGTTGAAATTGAACAAAAATCAATTGCACATCTGGGTCTGGGGCTGCTTCAGCCTCTGATGCAAAAACAAAGATGAATTCCAAGTGATCAAAACGTGCAGAAGAGCTCACCCCTGACAATTTTTTCCCTTCCTGGAATGGAAAGTGTAACAACTGTTTTTCTGAAAGATAAATTACAATCAGCTGCTGTTAGTTTTATTATTTTTAAGACTTTCTGCTGATAGGACTGATAGTCTTTTATTATTGAGTACACATGAAAAGAAAAACATCCTAACACTTTCCCATGATTTTAACTGGGAGGAAATCTAGATCAAATTGGGTGTGCCTTGTGTATTTTAATATTAGGCAATGATCATACACTATGTTTGTGATTAACATTAATTGGGAATGGTTACTGTGAAGTGATGCAAACATTATCTTTTTTTTTTAACATTTAAGCAAATTTAATCTTCACATCTAGGTATTTTAAAGCAGTACATAATTTCCAACTGAAGGTCATAAACAGCTCAGAGGAAGAAGGTGGAAATGTCTTCTTTAAATATCTTATTTAAAGACAGAGGATATTTCCATGGGCCAGAGTGACTTGGGAAAACCTTAAAGAAAAACCAAACCCTGTATCTTTCTAAACTTGATTTTATTCACCCATTGCCACACTGGAATTATGCTTTGAACTGTAGCGAAGACTACAGCTGTGAGATGCAGAACTGAAATAGTTAATTCTCCCACCATATCCTCATTCCTACAGCTGTGAGATGCAGAACTGAAATAGTTAATTCTCCCACCATATCCTCATTCCTACA
>ML103291.1:0-96288 GCA_003697995.1 Taxidea taxus jeffersonii
AAAAAAAAAAAGCAGATAAAAAAGCAGAAATGGATATACTAAGGAAAAAGTAATATTAGGAACAGACTCAGATTGACATTCATGATGGAACTAACCCAGAATTAAAAATAACAATATATTAAAAGTTCTGATGAAAAAAGAAATAATACATATAATCAGATGATAAATTTCATTGGAGATTTATAGATTTCAGAAAGACTTGAGTAACAATTCTGCAAATAACAACAAAACTCTAACAGAGACAAAGAGTGTCTTTATAGACTCATCTGTAACTTGACACGGCTCAGAAAAGAATCAGTGAACTTTAAGATAAGTCAAGAAGAATTATGCATTCTTAAATACAAATAGAACAAGGCATGGACCCATAAAACAGCACAGGGTTGCAGACTGGATAAAACAATAGGACCCGTCCATATGTTGTCTACAAGAGACCCATTTTGAACTTAAGGATACATCCAGACTGAAAGTGAATGGATAGAGAAGCATCTTTCATGCCAATGGGCCTCAAAAGAAAGCTGGGGTAATGATTCTTATATCAGATAAATTAGATTTTAAACTAAAAACTGTAGTCAAAGATAAAGAAGGACACTACATCATTCTTTTTAAAAAATATTTTATTTATTTATTTGACAGACAGAGATCACAAGTAGGCAGAGAGGCAGGCAGAGAAAGAGAAGGAAGGAGGCTCCCTGCCGAGCAGAGAGCCCAATGCAGGGCTCGATCCCAGCACCCTGGGATCATGACCTGGGCCAAAGGCAGAGGCTTTAACCCACTGAGCCACCCAGGTGCCCCCACTACGTTACTCTTAAAGGGTCTATCCACCAAGAAGATCTAACAATTGTAAATATTTATGCCTCCAATACAGGAGCAACCAATTATATAAGACAACTGTTAATCAAGATAAAGAGTTGTATTGTTATAAATACATTAATAGTAGGGGATCTTAACATGCCACTCTTAGTAATAGACAGATCATCCAAGCAGAAAATCAATAAAGAAACAAGAGCATTGAGTGACACATTGGACCAGATGGACCTTATAGATATATACAGAACATTCCACCCTAAAACAACAGAATACTTATTCTTCTCAAGTGCACATGGAACTTTCTCCAGAATAGACTACATAGTGGGTCACAAAACAGGGTTCAACTGATACCAAAAGATTAAGATTATTCCCTGCATATTCTCAGACCACAACACTTTGAAACTGGAACTCAACCACAAGAAAAAGTTTGGAAGGAATTCAAAGACTTGTAAGCTAAATTCTACCTTGTTAAGAATGTTTTGATCAACAAGGAAATCAAAGAAGAACTTAAGCAATTCATGGAAACCAAAGAGAATGAAGACACTTTGGTACAAAACCTATGAGATACAGCGAAGGTACTCCAAAGTGGGGAATACATAGCCATCCAAGCCTCCTTCAAAAAAATTGAAAAATCCAGAATACACCAGCTCTCTTTATAACTTAAAGAACTGGAGAATCAACAACAAATTAAACCAACCCCTCACACACAAGAAGGGAAATAATCAAGATTAGAGCAGAGATCAATGAGATAGAAACTAGAGATACAGTAGAACACATAAATGAAACTAGAAGCTGGTTTTTTGAAAGAATCAATAAGATCAATAAACCATTGGTCAAACTAATCCAAAAGAAAATAGACAGGGCCCAAATTAATAAAATTATGAATGAAAAGGAACAGATCATGACTAACACCAAGAAAATAGAAACAATCATCAGAAATTATTATCAACAGTTATATGCCAATAAGTTAAGCAACATAGATGAAATGGATGCATTTCTGGAAACCTATAAACTTCCAAAACTGAATCAGGAAGAAATTGACAACACGAATAGACCAATATCTAGTAATGAGAATGAAGCAGTCAATGATCAAAAACCTCCCAAAAAACAAGAGCCCAGGACCTGCTGGATTCCCTGGAGAATTCTACCAAACATTCAAAGAAGAAATAATACCTATTCTCCTGAAGCTATTTCAAAAATAGAAATGGAAGGAAAACTTCCAGACTCTTTTTATAAAGCCAGTATTACCCTGATTCCCAAACCAGTCAAAGATCCCACCAAAAAGGAGAATTTCAGGCCAATATCCCTGATGAATAAGGATGCTAAGATTCTCAACAAAATCCTAGCTAATAGGATCCAACAGTACATTAAAAAGATCATCCACCATGACCAGGTGGAATTTATCTATGGGAAGCAAGGGTGATTCAACACTCACAAATGAATCAATAGTGACAGAACAAATCAGTAAGAGAAGAGAGAAGAACCATATGGTCCTCTCAGTTGATGCAGAAAAAGCATTTGACAAGATACAGCATCTGATTAAAACAATTCAAAATATAGGGATAGAGGGAACATTCCTCAATTCCATAAAATCTATCTGTGAAAAACCCACAGCAAATATCAACCTCAATGGAGATAAGCTGACAGCCTTCCCTTTGAGATCAGGAACACGACAAGGATGTCCACTCACTACTCTTGTTCAGCATAGTACTAGAATTCCTATCAACAGCAATCAGACAACAAAAAGAAATAAAATATATTCAAATGGGCAATGAAGAAATCAAACTCTCTCTTCTCACAGATGACATGATACTTCATATGAAAAACCCAAAAGACTCTACCCACAAACTACTAGAATTCATAAAGCAATTCAGTAATGTGGCAGGATACAAAATCAATGTACAGAAATCAGTTGCTTTCTTATACACTAACAATGAAAATATAGAAAGGGAAAATAGAGAATCAATTCCATTTACTATAGCACCAAGAACCATACGATACATGGGAATAAACCTAGCCAAAGAGATAAAGGATCTGTACTCAAAGAAATTTAGAACACTCATGAAAGAAATTGAAGAAGACACAAAAAGATAGAAGAACACTCCATGTTCATGGATCAGAAGAATAAATATTGTTAAAATGTCTATATTGTCTAGAGCTATCTATACTTTCAAAGCCATCCTGATCAAAATTCTACTGGCATTTTTCAAAGAGCTGGAACAAACTATCCTAAAATGTGTATGGAATCATCAGAGACCCTGCATTGCTAAGGAAATGTTGAAAGAGAAAAACAAAACCAGGGGCATCACGTTGTCTGATTTCAAGCTCTACTACAAAGCTGTAATCACAACACAGCACAGTACTGGCACAAAAACAGACACATAGACCAGTGGAACACAGTAGAGAGCCCAGATATGGAACCTCAACTCTATGGTCAAATAATCTTCAACAAAGCAGGAAAAAATATACAGTGGAAAAAAGACAGTCTCTTCAATAAATGGCGCTGGGAAAATTGGACAGCTATGTATAGAAGAATGAAACTCGACCATTCTCTTGCACCATAAACAAATGTAAACTCAAAATGGGTAAAAAACCTCAATGTGAGGCAGGAATCTATCAAAATCCTAGAGGAAAATATAGGCAGTAATCTCTTTGAAATCAGCCACAGCAACTTCTTTCAATATATGTCTCCAAAGGCAAAGGAAACAAAAGCAAAAGTGAACTTTTGGGACTTCATCAAGATAAAAAGCTTCTGCACAGCAAAGGAAACAGTCAATAAAACAAAGAGGCAACCCATGGAATGGGAGAAGATATTCGCAAATGACACTACAGAAAAAGGGCTGATATCCAAGATTTATAAAGAACTCCTCAAACTCAACACACACAAAACAGATGATCACATCAAAAAATGGGAAGAAGGGGTGCCTGGGTGACTTGGTGGGTTAAAGCCTCTGCCTTCGGCTCAGGTCATGATCTCAGGGTCCTGGGATAGAGCCCCATGTCGGGCTCTCTGCTCAGCGGGGAGCCTGCTTCCACTCCCCCCCCCACCTGCCTCTCTGCCTGCTTGTGATCTCTGTCAAGTGAATAAATGAGATCTTTAAAAAAAAAAAATGGGAAGAAGACATGAACAGACACTTCTCCAGAGAAGATATACAAATGGCTAACAGACACATGAAAAAATGTTCATCATCATTAGCCATCAGGAAGATTCAAATCAAAACCACATTGAGATACCACCTTAAACCAGTTAGAATGGCCAAAATTAACAAGACAGTAAACAGCATGTGTTGGGGAGGATGTGGAGAAAGGGGAACCCTCTTACACTGTTGGTGAGAATATAAGTTGCTGTAGCCACTTTGGAAAACAGTGTGGTGATTCCTTAAGAAATTAAAAATAGAGCTTCCCTATGACCCTGCAATTGCACCACTGGGTATTTACCACAAAGATACTGAGGTAGTGAAAAGAAGGGTCATCTGTACCCCAATGTTCATAGCAGCAACAGCCACAGTTGCCAAACTGTGGAAAGAACCAAGATGCCCTTCAATTGACAAATGGATAAAGATATGGTCCATATATACAACGGAATATTATGCCTCCATCAGAAAGGATGAATACCCAACTTTTGTATCTACATGGACTGGACTGGAGGAGTTTATGCTGAGTGAAATAAGTCAAGCAGAGAGAGTTAATTATCATACAGTTTCACTTACTTGTGGAGCATAAGGAATAACATGGAGGACATTGGGAGATGCAGCAGAGAAGTGAGTTGGGGGAATTGGAATGGGAAACAAACCATGAGAAACTGTGAACTCTGAGAAACAAACTGAGGTTTTTTGAGGGAAGGGGGGTGGGGGGCTGGGTGAGCCTGGTGGTGGGTATTATGGAGGGCACGTATTGCATGGAGCACTGGGTGTGGTGCATAAACAGTGAATTTTGGAACACTGAAAAGAAATAAAATGGAAAAAAAAAGAACAAACCATGTATGAAGAAGGAGAAAGAGAACAAGAAGAGAGGAGAGAAAGAGAAGGAGAGTAGAGGTGAAGAGGAGGAAATGGAGGGGAATGACAAAAATGTTCTAGCATACACATTTTTGTAATCACATAGTAAAAAAGTCACATACCTCACAAATGGGAAAGTTGTATTACTGTATTTCAAACTTTAAAAAAAAAAGATTTTATGTATTTACTTGATAGAGAGAGAGTGAGCACAAGCAGAGGGGAAAGGCAGAGGCAAAGGGGAGGGAGAAGCAGATTCCCCACTGAGCAGGGAACCCAACTCAGGGCTGGATCCCAGAACCCTGAGATCAGGGCCTGAGCAGAATACAGACATTTAACCAACAGAGCCACCCAGGCACCCCAACTTTCAAACTTTGAACTCAGATCTTATATAAGGTATCATATCATCTCTCAGGCAATCATGTGTACACTGTACCAGATTGAGTAAATTAATGCTAATTGTGTAACAGTCCCAAATCTTTGTGGCTTAACATGACTAAAATTATCTATCTTTCCAAAACTCTAGTACTTCAAACCCTAGTAGTTTGTAACTGAGAATAATTACTGAGAGTCATCCTACAAATTGTAACCCATTGTTATGGGGACCTTATTATTTGTTATTCCTCCACAGCAGGAGAGAACTTAGTATATCTTGGAAGTTATTTTATGGCCAGGACCAAATATTGCATATACGACTTCTACTCTTATTCTATTTAATAGAACCCATCCACATAACCTCCATATAAAACACCGAGGTGCCTCTCCAGAAAATTTTAAATAACACATCCTTAAGATTCTGTTCTTCTAGAATCAGTTTTGGTATCAAAATACCGTTATCAGCTGGGGTTCAACAAGAGAACCAGTGAGATAATTATATTATATTATGCTTATATTATATTATATTCAAACTGGATGCCAAAGCAATTGTGAATGTTTCCTCAACGAGTTCAAATGTGGATGCTGACTAAATAAGTTCAAAGTTAGAAAGGTTATGACCAGATGAGAATGATGAAATATGGGCCAAAGCTGTTAAACAAATGGGTATCTATTTCTTTCTCTCTAAGGAGGACCTAATCTCACTTATAAGGACTTACAACTAATTCAATCATGTACAGGGATAATTTAAAAAGCTATAATATTTTCTTACACAGATAATAAAAATCTCTGAAATTTAATGGTATCAGGGAAAAAAATGTCTTAAGCTTCATTAATAGATGCAGTTCTATTATTACTTCTGTTGATGTATTTTAAATATGTTTTGAAGAAATAATTTTCTGACTTATCTTTGGTGTTTGTGAGTGTGTATATGCATGTGTGTGTGTTTTACAATAAAAACCATTTCATATTTCAAAAAATCATCTATGCCCATCTACACCATTAATTAAAAAATTAATTTTTCTAATTTAAAGTCAACTGACTGGGTATTTTATTTTCACTTAAAAAAATCCCTTCCTAGCAGCTAGTGTTCGTTCCAGTAACTGAGAGGTTTGTATATAAAACAAAATGGTTACTGCGTCCCATTTGTTCGTAAACTGTCTCAAGAGAATATCTTTTATAGTCCATCCTACCCAGACATACTAGAAAGGGAAATCTGGAGCACATAGGTTAGCCAAGTAATTTGACACACTACCAAGTCATGTACACCCACTGTTGACTTAACACTTATATACATCTATTTAAATGTTTAAATGTTTAAATGTTTATACATCTATTTAAATGTTTAAATCAATATTTCTGGATGATACTCACTTTTCTCCATTGATATCCAACCCCCCCAACTATCCAGCCAAACCACTAGCTATAGTCCATGAATGATAGGTTTGTATTTCTGACCATCTCTCTTTCCAAAACAGAGAAATAAAAACTCCTAATTGGGAATATGAGCAATTAATTAATCAATTTCCTAATTGGGAATCTGCCCAATTAGGAATTTAGAATACCATGTTAAAGTACCCTCAATCATAGAGAATTAAACTTTCAGAAAGTTGTAAGGAATATTTTAAGAGATACTTTCCTTGAGCTTAAATTCTAGTTTGGCCCTAAGGAACAGTGGCAAAGAGCAATCCTCCTGGTGACAGAGTGTCAACCATACACTTTAGCTCTGGAATTTGACTTTACTCTACTTACAAGCAACCTTAGCCTGTTACTGTTTCATGGATGTCAGCTGATGACCTGAGATTCTCAGAGGAGAAACAATGGTCTTCTTACTCACAACACAGAAAGGAGCGTAAGTGTCAGTGTATGTGCACTGGTTCTTCTTGCCCCTCACTCTCACTGTGACAACATGATAAACCCAAATGGATCCTACACAAGTATCCCGGCTGATACCCCACTGAGTTTGGGGAACCTATTACTTTTATATCAGTTAGTTAGCCAGCCTGATCTTTGGTTGAGGGAGGGGAGAAGCATTACCTCATTTCTCAACATCCAGAAATAAACCTGAGAAGTAGGCTGGAGGTCTAGGGCTTGCTGTCTGGCACACCCAGGACATGTATGAAAGTACAAGAGACCCAAAGAATACTGTCTTTCCAAACTATATTTTATAATTCATTTTCATTCATTTATTAATTCACTTGCTCTCCTTTTTAGTTTGTTTTTATTTTTCTTCATGACACTTTTCATCAATATTTCTTGTCTGTCTCTCCTATCTGAAGATAAGATCTAAGAAAGCATTTTGTTTTATTCACTATTTGTTTTATTCACAGCATTTGTTTATTCACTATTATATCCCTAGAAGTATGCCTTGGTCTATTTGTTTTATGAAATATTTGTAGTTGAATTTAAATATTTATCAGTTTCCTAAAAGCTGACTGCTTTTCTTGATACCAAGGTTATATTTTAATGCCATATTTAAAATTATGGAGAAGGTTTCTATTTAAACCCTCGAAGTCCTTATCAATAAAATATCTAAAATAGTGTCTATTTCATGTTAGTATTGAGATGATTTAATAAGTAATACAAGTAAAATTTTAGTAGAATTGTTATTATATAGTAAGTACTCAATTATTTATTAAAATATGGTCCTACTGGGGCACCCGGGTGGCTTAGGCATTAAGCGTTTGCCTTCAGCTCAGGTCATGATCCCAGGGTCCTGGGGATGGAACCCTGCATCAGGCTCCCTGCTCTGTGGGGAGACTGCTTCACCCTTTCCCACTCCCCCTCCTTGTATTCCCTCTGTCAGTGCCTCTCTTTGTCAAATAAATAAAAATCTTTAAAAAATAATAATAAAAAAATAAAATATGCTCCTACTATTTGTAATTCTGGCATTGTACACACTGTATTTATAGTTTAAAAACTTTACAATGTTTAATTTTTTTAAAATACAATGTTGAAACACACAAGCTTGTATAAAAAGTAATGCAATGCAAGTTGGCTGGTGCAAATATTTTGCTTTCCCTTCCAGAATATGCTAAATTAAAAAAGAAAAAGTCACAAATACAACTAAAACACCATCCAATCCTGTTCTCTCTTCTCCCTCTCCAAGGTAACTTCATCATGTCAATTCCTGTTCTTGAACAACTTGGATTTTAAAAAATACTTTTAAATAAATGTCATTATGTTGGAAGTAGTGTTCTATAACTTTCAAAAACTTAAATCCAAAAGTATTTCCTTTAAGACATCTGTGAGAAATTCAACCTTCCCAAATCATCCCCATGACATATTTGTGAGTGGAAGAGTGTGAAATGGTAACTGAATTTGTTATAATAAAATTACTTCATCCCCAAAAAGTCCTAATTGAAAATCTTGACCCTTCATTTCCTTTAAGTACCCACAGTTTCTCTATCCTTAGAAGTGTTGCAAATTTTATTATCCAAATATGAAATATACAGTTTTTTAACTATCTGGAAGATTCTAACACTAAGCAATATTCAGACTAAGCAGATCTCACACTGGCGAATGTTAAGGAAAAACCATTTATAAAGAGAAATAGCTTCTTTCTATTAGTGGGGAGTTATCTTTCGTCATTATTATTATAATTTTAACATTATAGCCAGTAAACATGATCATTAAGAAAATTGATTTAGTCCTCACAGAATACAAGAACATTCCAAAGACAAATTTTCATAGATATGGTTTGACTTCTTGAGGAAAAAAACCCCAATACATAGCCTTTCATCTTACTAGTTTTGACAGCTTGCTGCATTGCCTCAAAAAATACAACTTTTTGCAAAATGTCACAATATAACTAACCCATCAAATTGTTTATATTCAACTTGTAGAAAAACAGGAAAAAATTAGTGGGATTGAAATCAAGCAATAATGATAATTGAAAAAATATGACTATGATCATACAAGTTCTGGACAAACTACAATAACTCTTACAGAAATAACTTTTCTACTGTATGGAAAAATGACACTTGTCTCTAATATCTTTCCTTTATCTATGAATATGGTTGAGGCAATAATATATCTGTACCTAACTAATATGATACAAACTTATTTTCTAGCAAGATTATCTGTCATTTGTATTTTCTTTGAAATTGTATATTTTACTTTGCTTTATGTCATATTCAGAAAACAGGAATCAAATATTAGAGGAATGCTAGATGATCATGGTCGTAAGTATAAATTTACCATAGTATATTTTATTTGGTTGGCATACACTTTTATTTTAAAGTTAGAAATACCAGCCAACTTGTTTACAGGGAGCGTAGCTTTAATGATAGATGTTATTAGCAAGACAAGTTGTTGAAAATTTCACACAAAAAAAAGAATTTACAAAAATCAGTAGTCCCAAAACAGTACATTTTGTCTTTTCTTGTGCAGTAAAAGAATAATTCAGGAGTTGTTTTTCAATGTATAGCTTTCTCTCTATATTTTACATCCATATCTCACTTTCATAATGAGGAAATGAATTTTCAGATAATTACATAATGAGATTTAAGCATGTTGGCATCACTCTATTTCCAATTTTAATGGAAAATAAAACATGAAAAATAAGTATTCCTAGCACTATTATAATATAGCATTTTACACTCAGAACTGCAGATAGGTTACAAGACTTAAATACTGTCATAAATTTTTAGAAATAGTATAAAAATAATGATTTATTAACTAATTATAAAGCATTGTTTTCAACTACTAATGTTATATTAACTCAGCAAGTTTCTATTTTCTACTAGGACTAAAATAATCATAATACCTAAATTATATTTGAGAAGCAGTTACAATATTCATCACAGAAGTATAAAGGTATACTCTTTATGATTTTAATGCCATATTTAATAGTGGCTTATCTATGAGTAATTTCTTTTATGAAAATAATGGATATATGAATAAGGACCAAATTAAAATGCCATGTACTTTTAAGTATGAGTAATTATAAATGCTATTCATTTTTCATCCTTATTTTACTTTTTTTGACATTAGTCTCAGGTTTTTAAACTTTTTTATTGAGCAAAACTTCCAAAGACCATCCTTCCAGTCCTTTCAAGAATTTATGTTGCAACTTTTTTTCTCTTTGTGTGTATTTGTGTGTGTAACTATCCAATGTATCAATAATTCCATTATTCTTAGATGTACAATTGGGTAGGTGATGCCAGAGTTAGGTCAGTGCTATATATATTGCTTTCACCCCACATTTCTTACCACAAATTAAAAATAACACCACACTATATCAAGTTCATTTTGATTTGTAAGCTTATATTATGGAATAATGATGTAACAAATAGGTCTCTTGCTTAAATTTAAATTAAAAAGTTGCAACGTAATCTTCCATTTTGAGATACATTTATATAGGGAGCAAATCCCTGAACTGAATTACTAGTTATGTGATATATGAAACCATAGCCTCCTCCTTCCCTTTTTGAATCACTCTTATTTCCATGTCTCATATAACTGGACTTCGATTCTTTAGCTTCCTTTTTTTTCTCTTACTTTATAATAAAATAAATGTGCATAGTAAACATTAATGTTACATAAAGTTCAACTTAACATGAATAATTATATTTTACACATGCTGAACTTTCAATTTTAGAAAATTACCAACCTTTCATAAAAGCAAATAAATATTATGCATATATTTCATATTTAATGTTATTTTAGTTTTAATATTTAAAAATTATTTGGATGATAATTGTGATGGATTTAATCTGCATTAATTATTAGCAGTTTGTACATATTTGTCCATATCAGTATTTTACATATCAAGGATAAGGTCATAAAGCTAATTCCTCTAGTTACGGTAGTAAATGTTTTAAGAAAAAATTGATTCCTATTAACTTAAAGTTGGGGTGCCTGGGTGGCTCAGTGGGTTAAAGCCTCTGCTTTCAGCTCAGCTCATGATCCCAGGGTCTTGGGATTCAGCCCCGCATCGGGCTCTCTGCTTGGCAGGGAGCCTGCTTCCCTTTCTTTCTCTCTGCCTGCCTCTGCCTACTTCTGATCTCTGTCTGACAAATAAATGAATAAAATTTAAAAAACAAACAAAAAAACCCCTTTAAAGTGACAGCAATAATTTTGTGATGAATTTTACATTTTTAAAATCTGTGGAACTACTGATTTCTGTGAATATGATATTGCCTATGCTTTAGAATTTCTGATTTAGGTAACTTTACTGTAAAAGGTATAGGACTTTTACATAGAAGAAAATAATCTTCCAAAAACATAATCCTGAAAAACATTTGATTAATGAGAACATAGTAGCACACAGAGACTTATGATTGTATACTAAAAATATGAATATTTTATCATTAGTTTTCCTTATCAAAATATTACCCATAAAATAACCTAGGCCTGTTTCATAATAAATTTTATTATTATAAGCAGTACTTTTATTTTCAACAAAATGACATTCAAATTAAGAGAAAATATAGCTAATTTCAATTTTTATAACAATTTAATTGTGCACAGTGTGATCCTATCCAATAAAATGATATTTGAAAACAAAAGCCCAAATTAAAGGAACATTTATTGAAAACCTATTAGATGTTGGCCTCAGGTGCTGCTTAAATGAGTAATACAGAGTCTTTCACCACAAGTTTGTTAAAATATAAAATGTAATGGAGAGAAAAACATGTGTATCAAGATAATAACATTTTTCATAAAGGAATTGGCATTTGTTCTCAATGTTGAAAGAGACAATTTTTATAAGCCTTGCAAGTGCAAAACAACAGGGAGAGAAGTTACATTAAGAGTGGATACAAACAGAATGACTACAATTTCCCCTCAGCCCAAAAGGAAGTTGCCAAAGGATACATAGCACTGTAGGGCTTTTAAAACAAAGGGTATGATCAAGAATTTATTCAAAAGCTTTTAAAGCTGACATTAGAGATGACATAAAAACACAGCTGAAATTTTAAATGTACACCAGAGCAAACTGTGCCTAATACTATTGTGGAGACACAAAGTAGTTATTCTAGAAAATCTGGAACAAAATGATTAAAAAATACTTTGGCGTTTGTGAAAGAATGTTTAAATGGCTGTGAACATAAGAAAGAACCTATAATCTGAGTGTCATTAATAATCAACAAAGAATCCTTCCACAGTTTTTCTCTTAAAGCCCTTGAAAATACTTAAGCTACATTACACATTTGTATTTTATTAATATTAGCAACCAGACTGAGAAATAGACCCAGATAACATAGCAGTTTATTAAAGATAAATCTATTTAAAATTTTTGATAGAGTATCTTGAAAGAGTTTAAATTTAAGAATATCAGGAGTTGCATTCTAACCAAGGAGAATATATTATAATTTGAGTCCTCCCATAAAAATTTGGCCCACAATAATGAATGAGCCAGTAAAAACATTAAATATACAAGTTTATGTTGTCATAGACACTCAAATAAGGATACTGGTTCTACTATCTACTAGATGTAGGACAACTAGAAAATCAGTACAACTTTTTAATCCTTAAGTCTTCTCCTCGTTCTTCTCATTGTTTTTTGACAACTATGACCATGTATAATTATATACATATATGATTGTAATATATGTTATTGTATGTATAAAAGGAATAAGTTAGAATTATTAAGGGGTAACTTATTTAGAATGTACAACATCATCTAAATAGCAATGAATAAATTAGTAGATGTTATCATGGTACATGTAAATATTTGTGAGTATAGCAATTATTTATGTAAATGGAGTAGTGGTTTTGTGGTTGTAGTAACTTTTATAACTATAGTGTTATTAATGGTTGTTGTAGAAATAAACTGTAAGTTATTAGTAGTTTTGCTATGTGATTAGTGAAAATAATATGTGCACTTTTTGGAACTAGTAATGGTGTATTTGTTGAACTACTAACAAGCCTTCACTGGAAGATCACTAGGACCAGAAATAATTTACATCCTTGTTCATTTTACCCTTAAAAAAATGAATGTGCATAGCCAAAGACATTTGATTGAAATAGTTATCTCAGTGGAAAAATTACAGTCAAAAATCAGAAAAATTTGACTTTATTAAGTTCTGGGACCAGAGTTCACATGTTTTATAATCTTAGGCAATTTACTGAGTATCTCATGGTCTCTATATCATCTCAAGGCATGAACATGATGGGTGGGTGGGAGTGTGTTGAATAACCAACAAAACATCTTACATTGAAGAGGTTTTTTTTGTTGTTGTTGTTTTCTAAAAGGTTTTTCTAAAACATTGCAGAGATCATAGATTTGTTGTCAGCAGGTATGAGCATCCTGTCAATCATGTATTCTATGGCTGGTAAGATTTTGGCAAGCTTAGTGTTTGGTGATTACATAAGCAGCTGCCAATCTTAAATTTCAGTTCTTTCTTATAAGAATTAAGATGTACAGCTTCTCTTAAAAATTGGGATATCTGACAACACTGATCCAACATTTTTCAAAGGCAGCAATTGGTAGGGGCTGTTTTCAGTGTTGAGCAGGGCATGATTCATAGTCCATTATACTCTTTGTACCTCTTTGGTTTATACAACATGATGATGAATTCAGTTGCTATTTACTATTCCACTTGATATATTTTGTCTTGATAGATCTTAGAGAAAAGTGAAATATTTTGGTACCCAATCTCTGCCAAAAGTTTGAGGTGAACATATACCCAGGAGGGTTATTGTGTTGTATAAAATGGGATAAAATATTTCCTTGGAGAGAGAGGAATACTCAGACATGCTTAGTTTGTGTAAAAAAAAAAAAAAAGTATTCGTGTTAAAATAACAATCTCTGCACATAATTATCAACCAGTCTTTATATCTCCATCCAATATCTTATTTACTAACTCCTCTAGTTATTTGAGTTATAAAATCTGTTTTCAGAGAATACAAATTTTAGCTGAAAACTAATTTATGGATGAAAAGAAACAATAAATCTGATTAGTATGAAAAACTACGGTAGAGAAAGAAATATCGGTATTTTCAGTAATCATAATGAAATGTTAAATGCCATTCCCACAGTTTGTAACACTTCAGCACCTCTAAATATAATGATATTTCCTTTATTTCACAATTACTTTCTTTACATTAAATAGAAAATATATTTCTATTCTACAACATAGAACATTCTACATTAGTGTATGACTTTTGTTAGTAGCCTTGACCAGTCGGATATCTTTTACATATGCAACTTTTCACATATCCAAATATCTTTTACATATCCATCCTTCCTTGTGTTTGGAAGCCAAATAGTATTCATTATTCTTGGCTTCCCTTTGGCAAACAAAACAAGCCCACAAAACACACACCAAATAAAAAAACAAACAAAAACCTCTTCAGGCATTTCTTTCTTTTTTTTTTTTTTTTTAAGATTTTATTTATTTATTTGACAGGCAGAGATCACAAGTAGGCAGAGAGGCAGGCAGAGAGAGAGGAAAGGAAGCAGGCTCCCTGGTGAGCAGAGAGCCCAACTCAGGGCTGGATCCCAGGATCCTGGGATCATGAATCAAGCCGAAGGCAGAGGCTTTAACCCACTGAGCCACCCAGGTGCCCCTCTTCAGGCATTTGTGATTCTTCTCTGGGAATCTAGATAAAATTAAATTTTATTTTTTATATAAATTGCATAGTAGAATATACCAAATATAAAGTGCTATACCTTTCCAATTTCTATACTTCATATCAGTATATGATCTATATAATTAAAACATATTCCTTGATTTCTTCATATATCATAATTCACTCTTTTAGCAACAAGGATATTTTAGATAATAATGAATTAAATGATTACACTGCAATAGTTCACAATTCATACCCTCTTTGTATAAAAGAACAGATTTTTCAATAGATGAGCAAACAATAAGGTACAACATAGTACACCAATATAAATAAGGCAAGAGTTATAACCAAAGTTTGCATAATACTCAGCATTCTTAAAATTGCATACAAACACATGCACACACACACCACATATGATAGAATATTATTCAGCCATAAAAAAGAATGAAATCTTGCCATTTATAACAACATCTAGAGAGTATAATATTAAATAAGTCAGAGAAAGACAAATGGTGTATGATTTTACTCATATGTACAATTTAAGAAACCAAACACCAGACCAAACAAGAGGAAAAAGAGGGACAAACCAAATAAAATCAAAACAAGACAAAACAATAAACAAACTCTTAACTACAGAAAATAAACTGATGATTACCAGAGGGGAGGTGGTGAGGATGGGTGAAATAGGTAAAGAGGATTAAGAGTACACTAATCTTGATGAATACTGAATAATATACAGAATTTCTGAATCACTATATTATACATCTGAAACTAATTTAACACTGTACGTTAACTATAGTGGAATTAAAATAAAATTAAGTAAATAAATAAATAAAAACTATATCTTCTACCTCAGAACTTGTGACCCAAAGTAGAAGATAAGGTGATTATTTATTCACCTTATGTTTATGTGATTTAATGCCTATAATATAGATTAAGCAATAATGAAACAGTTAAATATTAAACACTAAATAACTATATGTTATGTCACATCATCATGCTATCAAGAAAATAAATTGATATCATTATTTGAAACAAATAATATATTCCTAAACATTTGCTGTATGGAGATTTAAAATCTCTAATTCATATATAAATGAAAGCACAATTTTTTAATAAATTCATTTACATCTTAATGCTTATAATGATGTAGTCTAGACATAGCAACAATCTCAATTAAAATGTTTTAATAATATAATTATGATAAAATAGTGCTTACCATATAATAGTTCCATTTTTGATATGATAGATTTTGTTATTTAGATTACGGCATCTGCAAAAACAATTCCTAAAGTAATTTTCTCAGGATTATTTCCATTAAGATGAAAAGATAGAAACTGTACTGTAACCACAATAGAGTTGATTGATAAAATCTTTAATCAACATTACTGGTTTTTACTTATAGATGATATCTTTTTAAAGTCTTGTATGATTTTGTGATCAAGGAAAGTTTTAATTTTCTTTCTTTTATAAAAATTTAATTTCATTTATTTGAGAGACAGAGAGAGCATGTGTGAGGGGAGGGGCAGAAGGAGAAGCAGACTCCATGCTGAGCAGGGACCCTGACATGGGGCCCAATCCCAGGACCCTGAGATCATGACTTAAGCTGAAGGCAGATGCTTAACTGACTGAGCCACCCAGGTGCCCTGAGTCTTAATTTTCTAAGAAATTAAATGGCCTTCAATAAAATATATTTTGTACTACTTTAGAAGAAATCTCTTAAATTTGATTGTCATAGCTTCCTCATTTCATTTTATTAATATACAAGTTAATCAGTTTATTTTTTTCTTTCAACTGTCATCTCCCATCAATTTACTAATGAAAAAAGCTATATAAGGAAGAGTTTGTTACTAGTATGTCCAGTTCTCTCATTCTTCAGATATCAATAATCTGAAAATTTTTATCCTCCTAATAACTTAAAGAATAGAAAATGAAGTAAATTGCAAAATATAATGCAATAACTGTACATGATACATGTATAAATTTAATGTACATTTTGTGCATATTATAGAGATTATATTCATCTTCAGGCAAAATATTAATAAATAATAATTTTAAAAATCATTATATTCTATTATTTTAAAAGTGGAGCTGTGGGTAGTATGCAGTCCATTGGTGGTATGGTGGTTTCACTAAGTATTCAGGGGATCTGACTCCTTTTCTTTTATTGATGTTTCTGTGCCTAGCATGTTACAACATCACTCATATTCCAGTATGGTGACTCAAGTTCAGCCATCAGCCACCACATCTACATTCCTCTCAGTAAGAGGGAAGAATCAAAAAAAGGTAATGAAAAAAAATAAATAAAAATTTAAATAAAGTGATGACCTCGCTCTTCAAAGACTTCTCTAAAGTTAGTAAAAAGAAAGAATGGAGAACAATTAACAGTCTTTGCTATGTGTATGTTTATTAATCTGTATCTTTATAAGTTATTTATTGAATATACATTTCCTAAACTCTAGAGATAGTTGAGTATTTATATTTGATTATTTTCTAAGAAAAACTTTAATATAAAAATTAGAGTTATAATGTTCACTTTAATATCAAGTGGGTAATCATGTATCATTTTTAGTCTATAAAATTGTCACCAAACTGTTTTGTTATGACAGATTCAGTATTAAACAATATCTTTGTAAAGATGTTTTAGGAAATTTTAAAGAAACAAATTATTAATATCTAAGTTAAGTAGAGAGATCTGAGCTACCAGTATTGAATGGTTGATTAAAACAAAAATCCAAAATGAAAGCGTCACATTTTAAATAATACACTGCAATAGTATAAGCAAGAATAAAAAGTGCCATCTCCACCAGCATTCAGAAGGGTGCCAAGTGAAAGTCAAATTTATCACTGCAGATGGGGTGGGATGGAATGGGGAGATTGTGTCACTGTCAAGGGAATCCAAGACAAAAGTTACTGTCATTTTGTGTACCTGGGGGAATGGATAGGGCTAGAGGGGAAAGGCTACAACTGGAAACCATAATACTGACTCCAAAGGAAAAAAGTGTCTGCAAAGTTTCTCCAGGCCCCCTGATATGACAATCCTGGGAGAGTCACTTGAGAGGTGTTCAAACAAGAGTGTCAGATAAGGAAAACTGCAGATAGAGGTATCTGAACTAGGAATGCAGATATACGTAAGATTATGACCAATCAGAAGGATCAGGGTCCCTGACTGCAACTGTGTTAGAAGACTACAATGTACTGGCTTGGCACCAAGATTGGCATAGGGAGAGTAATTTTCCTAGTGCTCAAACCTTATGTTCTTCAACAAAGTACCATAGAGTGGATATCTTAAACACAGAGTAGATGTCTAAACTATGAGAAATTTATTTCTCATAGTTCTAGAGACTGAAACTAGACTACTTACTAAAGTTATGAATATGGTAGAATCCTAGTAAGAATATCTTCTGTGATTACATTCAAGTTATTTTGTCTTAGTGTTCAAACCTTACTATAATTAATTGTACTTCTTCCTGTTATACTCTACTATTGGTGATTCTTCAGGGTATATTTAAGTTTGAAGGTAAATCTTGTAATTTTAATAGTTGCTTCTTAGTTCCTCATAATGGAAAATTTAGACCAACATAGTTCTTCACCCCCAGAACATCTAGACTAACACATTTTTAAGGAGCAGGATGCACGTATTTGAGTTGCTCTGATTTTAATCTTATAAAAATATCTGGCTTGGCTGAATTATGAAGTGTATGTAGACTGTGAATTATGAAGTGTATCTAGATTCTCTTATGAGTAAATGAGGAAAAATGTGATTTAAAATAGAATTCTAGCACAATCAACCATGTAGAATATGAGTTCTGGAAAAAGACCTAATATTTCTTATTCAGATCTATGATTCAATTAACTGGAATCTATTTATTTCATATTATATAATTTAAATGCAGTATTAGTTCCTACCTAAGATTTTTATATAAAATGTCTTCTATACTCAGGAGGGTACATGTCTAGATTTATTTTATACTGATATTGTTATAGGGGCACCTGGACGACTCAGTCAGTTAAGCATCTGCCTTCACCTTAGGTCATGATCCCAGGGTCCTGGGATAGAGCCCAGGGTCTAGCTCCCTGCTCAGCAGGAAGTCTACTTGTCTTTTTCCCTTTGCGCCTCCCCCTCCATTTGTGCTCTCTCTTTTGCTCTCTCTCTCTCTTAAATAACTAAACAAAATCTTTAGAAAAGATTTTTTAATTTATACTGATATTGCTATATATTACATTTCAGTTCTAATATGGCTCCCATAGATAATTGATGGATGTGTAGAATATTATACCTAAAAACTATTTTATTTTATTTCACTTATTTTGTATGTTACTAGTATTTTACTATAATATGCTATTTGATTGAAGTATCCATCATAATGCAAATGTACTAATTTATAATTGTGCAAGTATGGATACATGTAAGTATATTGAAAGCAGAAGCTAAATTGTTATTATGTAGAATTGCTCAAGCTAAAATCCATTATCAAATATTTTTAATTCCAAAGATATGTTACTGTAATTTAATTTAGTTTTCTAATATCTACCACTTAAAATGGTTCACACAAATCTACTTATTTTTCAGTTCCTGAAATAACAAAATTAAGCTGATTAGTAAATAAAACTAGCCAAATTGTCAGATCAAAGGATTTCAAGTCACTAGAATTCAGGCTTCATCTATGACAAACTGACATCGAAGCTTTTTACACCCCCCAGAATGAGGATGCTTGAAGTAAAACAATAACAACAACAACAACAACAACAACAACAAACACCAAATCAGTGAAGTAGCAGAAATGCTAAAATTTTTACTCAGGAATGAAATGCATTCTATTGCTGAATTCAAGGATGATAACTGAAACAATATGAACAACAACAATCAAGAACTAATACTCTGGATCATTTTCCATATACTGTTTACTTAATTCTTTAATGCAACCTTTTATGTTAAATTATCAGATACATTTCCTAGTGGACATCTTCTCAGTTGTCAGATTGTCTCTGACCCTCTTTCCTGATAATTCTCTATGCTCATGGCCACTGATAAAATGGAGACTCTAGCAAGCTCATTAGCATCACATACATTTTAAGCTTATTTTGATTGTTTTTGGTTTGCTTTGGACTAACCAACCAATCACTTCATGTATTCTTCAAAGGCAAATCCAAGAGGCTTCAAAAAAGGAGGAATTTTACATTCCACACTCAAAGCAGAAAAAATGGAAATGGCATTAACTGGTGTGAAGAATGAGGGTTGTTAAGTGAAACTTATTTAATAGGTAGAAAATTAACTATACTTTAGTAAAATTTCTTTCCCAGGTTATTAATGATACCATGAATGGGTGTTCTGAAGAGAAAGAACTATGGAATAAGGAAAGATATCATTACCATAGAATCAAAGTCATTACTTCTAACCAAGTGAAGTGAAGCATATATGAAGCTGTGTCCTCAAACTACTCTTTTTTCCCCCTCACATAACTGGCTCTAAACAAGCCATTTGTAACCAAAACAAGTTCAGTTCAAATTCACAGTAATAAAAAACTTCATTTTTATTCTTCTTGAAGATAACATTTAATATGCTAGGGACATAGTCATCATTTAAGGATTCTTAAAGTACTTGGATAGGAAAAGCCAAGGAAAAATTCACACCAAAGATTTTATTTTTGTACTGCTTGCACAGATTTAAGTATTGTAGAAACAAATGGCATTTTATATAATTAAATAATCACTGTAACACTACCCCGCAAATAGGGGGTGAGCTGGTAAAAACTTAAAGTTGCTCATGTTTTCTGGCTGCAACTGAGACTCACTTCCCAGTCTATTCTTGGCCAGTGGACTCTCTTCAGAGCCAGGAGTTTCCTCTAGAGAACGGGCAAATTACAGTCCCTGTGGTGTTATTTAAGGTCCTTCTTCCATTTTCCAAAAATGTAAAGTTTTGTCTGCTGGTGTTTTATTACAAATCATACCTAATTTACTATTTATGGAGCACATATTGGTAAATACAATCTACCTAGTAGATGTGAACTATGCCTCAAACTATGATTCATGTACCATTCAATTTCTTTTGTACTATGCCAGAGGCTGTGTGAAGCCAAAGGATAAATATTGTTCATGTTCCTGGGGAGTTAATTTCATCAATGGAAGTAATGTTATCATTATTTTTGTATTAAAATCCAAGCAAATAATTCAATAGAAATAATAAAATGAGTGAATTTATTAAAGTAAAAGATGAGAATTTACAGATAAGATACACTGACTATTCAGTGGAGCATCTTAGACTTCAAACCACACATTTAGCACTGCACTAAGGCACTAACTAATAAGTTCTTGGTGAAAATGAATTTGCCACACTGGTAGTTCATTCAGGAGAACTTCAATGCAATATCATAAAGGATTACCAGGATTTGATAAAGTAGAAGCTGTTCAGAACTGTTTAGGGCAAAACAACAACAAAAACAACAACAACAAACTGCTTAGGACAGAAAGAGCAAACGGGAGCCCATATGTGAAATCTGGCCTATTATGTACTTTGTTTAGCCAAAATATTATTTTAAATAAATTTTTAAAACTCACAAATGTGTTACAGCTCCCAACATTTTTAAACATTAGAAAAACAAAAACAAAGTAAATTTATAGATTTTCTTGAAAACATACAAATTACGTTAAGATTGCTACCACAGTCTTTGAAGACAACAACCAGAGTCAGCTCCCTATTGGTGAAGCGTGCACTCTCACACTTCACTTTACTCTATTTCCACTGGCTTCATTCATTTGGACTACTTGCATGTAATTGTGTGTCCTTAGCTGACAGACTGAAAAGTCTTGACAGAAAACTGCCAAAACACAGAAGGAGACATCACTAGTTTCTTTTGAAGGGCCATACCACAACAATACATAAAACCATACACATACCGTACATACAATCACTTCACAAATTCCACATACCATATAAATGCAAGCACAGCTACCATAATAGATTGTATCAAAACTGCAATTTGGTTATAGTCAAATTAGTAAAGTCATCAAGAGAAGAGCCCCACTTACAAAAAAGCCGAAGCCTCTGTGAGCAACTGCTTAATCCACGTATAAAAGAGGGATCCACAAAATTTAATGACTTTCTGAGATCACTGAAAAATGACACATTATTACCTGATTAAAACAAAACCATTTGAAATGTTTGTCCAAAAAGTCTGGATTTTAAAAATGCATATGATGGAATCATTATATTTTATATACATAAATAGTTATTATGCTCTGACAGCAGGAAAATGTGAGATAAATTTCAGTAAGGATAAACTTTTAGTTTATTAAGCCTGAGAAGATGAGATTCGATCAGTGAGGCTGTAAGAATGACATTTATTAGTAAAAGGAAAACCACTTCCTATGTTCCATAAAATAATTTCAGTAGTTTTCAAAACCTTGCTGTAGGCAAATAAAATTTGGGGAAACAACTCTGTGCCAATATAATTTTTGCTACTTTGCAGTGAGCCACAACAATTCCTTGACTTCATTACAGAAAGCAAAAATTAGAGAGAAAAATCACCAAACGATTTAAAAGCATTGTTTCAATGCATGCTGTCTTTCTTTTATCTTTTCTCTGCATACTTCTTTGTTTAGTAGGATTCTCCTGGTAGGATGATATCATTGAATGCTAATATGTCACTGTTTGCCTATTAAAGTCACTGTTTTATGTCCCAAGGAACCCACTAGTTCATTAATCAGAGTATTCAGGGAATATATTTTATAGTTGGGACCCTTAGAAGTGTAAGAGTGTATATGAATAGGTCAGAACTATGAACCCTTGTATCTTTTTACCTTTCATATTATACCAACTCTTGGTTCCTATTTTTCTTTCCTTTTTTTTAAAGGTTGTATTTATTTATTTGACAGAGAGAGAGGGGGCACAAAGAAGGGGAGCAGGAGAGGGAGAAGCAGGCTCCCCGCTGAGTAGGGAGCCTGATGCGGGCCTCTACCCCCAGACCCTGGGATCATGACCCAAGCCTAAGGCAGATGCCTAACCAACTGAGCCACCCAAGTGCCGCTCTTGGTTCCTTCTCATTATAAAATTAATTTGTTTTTCCTAAATAGAACATAACCCCAGTCATACAATTTCCTTGTGTGGTGAGCTATATTAAAATAAGAAGTGGGTATATTGATGGATGTCTCAGAAATAATGTGATTGAGAGATGAGTTATAATGGAAATGTAATAGGTCTAAATTTAATCATTTTTGGATCCAGTATTCAAACCTCTGTCACTGATGATACATTTGATCTGAATTTATTATTAAATATTTTTTAAAACAATATATCTTTTTTTTAAATTTTTTATTTTGTATTATTTATTTGACAGACAGAGATCAGAAGTAGGCAGAGAGGCAGGCAGAGAGAGAGGAAGGGAAGCAGGCTCCCTGCTGAGCAGAGAGCCGGACACGGGCTGGATCCCAGGACCTTGGAATCATGACCTGAGCCGAAGGCAGAGGCTTTAACCCACTGAGCCACCCAGGCGCCCCAAAACAATATATTTTTCCAAGGAGAGGTTCTGAATACAACTAGGTAAATGATTTTAGAAAAAAAAAATTAGTATATTCCAAAACCAATTAGAAATATTCTCCTCTTTTTTGCTTCTAAACTGAATCATGTTGTCATACAAAATAGGCTTATATAATCAAATATCCACCATATCTTCTTTCATAAAAACTCGGAGTCTAATATTGGTTCTACATGATAATTATAAAAGAAGAGTACCTTCCCCAAGCTTCATCTCATCACCATATGCTGATTTTCCCTAAAGGGGAAAAAAATGCTGAAACCACAAAAATACTATAAATATAAACAAAATAATAACAAAAACTCCTGGTATAATGTAGGAGATTTCTTCACTGGCCTATACTGTTATATTTGGCATATTTAAGAAAGAATGACAGGTAATGATTTGAGAATACAGTTAGACTTACAAATTTTATAAATGCTTAACATTAAAATCTCTGTTTCATAGTAAATTTAAAAAATGAATCATTCACAGATTTAATAATACAAAGGCAGGTGCATATATGTCTTTATGGTACTATTTTCATTTGTTTAAAAATGGATATATAGGCCTCCAAGAAAAAGAAATTCATAATCCTATGAATGTAAAGTTACATATAAAAAGTATTACACTGTTAAGTACTGTTTTGACTTTTTGGGTGTGTTTCTGACAAATATCAATCTGAAACTATGTTGTAGATGGATTAAAAAAAGTAGAATATATACCAACAGAGATGTCTTGAAACCCCATAGATTGAAAACATTTATTCTAAATCTTTATTTTTATTAGAAATTTCTTGAAATTTATTTTAATTATACCTTATACTATGTATACTATCTCTTAAGCTATTTTTTCACTTATTAAAAGTTCCAATGAATGTCTAAAATTTTTATCTAAGGACTAATTTAATTCTAATCATATTGTATACTCTTTCAATCTATCAAATAAGACATTGGGTAACCCTTAAGAAAAAGCTTAAATATCATTTATCATCTCTGTTCATTTTGTTATTTTAAATATTTTACTGTTAGAGACTACAAAAAAATAGAAACTACAAAATATTTAAGCACTGTTTGAAGGAATTTGATCATTTATGTAAGTATTTTTATACATTCAAATTAGCTCATTTCATTACCTTAAATATAACTCCCTGTTAGACTCTCCTGGAAATTCTTTTTTTTTTTTTCTCCTGGAAGTTCTAATTATTATTTTCAGAGTGTTAACAAATATGATGTTTAAAAAGGCAAAATCAAAGGAAAACTGAAAAAGAATGCCAGAGTTTGGTATTTAGACAAGCTGTATTCTTTCTGGGGGTAATTTATTATTTTATTGCTCTTCCATTGATTTGCAAATATAAATATAAATATATACATTTATATGTTTAGTATTTTATTGGTTTTTCATTGTTTGCAAATATATTTATATACCTATAAGTATATTATATATATTTTTACGTGTGTGTGTATATATAGATAAGCATATATATATGCTTATCTATATATAAGGAAGGAGAACCACCACAACTATAACAGGAAGCTAAGCAATGGCTAATTACAAGTATTATCATTGGATGTAAGTGCTTATCGCCATTAATTTATTTTACTGCAAAGAATGCCATTGCCTCTCAGAGTGTAGATCATTTAACATTTTATTTATTTATTTATTTAATATTTTATTTACTCATTTGACAAAGAGAGTGAGTGAGAGAAAGCAGCAGAGGGAGAAGGACAGGGGAATCCATCCCAGGACCCTGGGCTCATAGACTTGAGCCAAAGGCAGACATTTAACTAACAGCTACTCAGGTGTTCCTTAACATTCCATTTAAATAGCTTGTTGGATAAAGGCACTTTAAAAGAGTCCATTCTCTTTAAGCAGTCACAAGTTCATTTTTCCTTTTTTTATTGAGATATAAGTCGTATGATACAATATTGGCCTGATCCTTTTAAAGTATACAAACCAGTGTTTTGTGGGGGATTTTTGCAAAATTTTGCAATTATCACCCTAATTCCAGAGTGATTTTATTATCACATAATCACTAACAGTTACACCCTGTTCTTTTACTCCACATCTTCTCTTGCAAATTACTAACCTACTTTCTGTTGGTATAGAGTTGCCTATTCCAGACATTTAATATGAATAAAATCATGCAATATGTCACCTTATATTCCTGAATTCTTTCACTTAGCATAGAGTTCACAAGATTCATTCATTTTGTAGCATGTGATTCCCATGTCAAAACTTCTACAAAGATGTATGAATCAAGACTGTGCTGTTCAAGGTTCAAGGTAGACACAAATGACCAGTAAATATGTGAAGAAATGCTCAATATCATCAGTCATTAGGAAAATTCAAGTGAAAACTATGAGACACCACTTCATACCTATCAGGTTGGTTACGATAAAAAAGAAAATAACAAGTATTAATAAGTATGTGGAAAATTGGAATCATCATACACTAATGGTGGAAATGTAAAATCTTTTATCTACTTGGAAAACAGTTTTGTCGTTTCACAAAAAGTTAAACAGAATTATCATAAACCAGCAATTCTACTCATAGTTACACCCTCAAAAGATAGGAAAACATTTGTCCACACAAAAATGTATACCTAAATGTCCATGGGACATTTACATTATTTATAGCAAAATGTGGTGTATTTATAACATAGAATATTATTCAGCCATATAAAAGAAGGACTTCCATTTTTAAGGAATAGTTTTGCTAGATATAGAATTCTTGGTTCTTTTTTTCAGTCCTTTGAATATATCAGCCTCCATTTTCTGCTTCCATATTTTTTGATGAGATATTATATGTTAATCTTTCTTAGACTCTCTTGTACATAATTTGTTTTTTTCTTGCTGCTTTCAAGATTGTCTTTTGACAATTTGATTATGATATATCTAAGTGTGGATCTTTTTGAGTCTACTTTAGAATTCATTGAGATATTTGGAAATATAAATTAATATACCTCATTAAACTTGGGGATATTTGACCATTGTTTCTTCAAATATTCTTTTCGCCTTTTTCTATTTCCTACTCTTGGGACTCTCAGTTTGTTTAGATTGGTGTGTTACTTTATGTCCCACAGGTCTCAAGGATCTTTTCACTTCACTTTTTTTTTCCTCTTCCTCAGATTGGAAAATCTCAAATGACCTTTATTTTGATATTTGCGTATCCTATTTCCTGTCTACTCATTTGTTGTTGAGATTCTATTACATTTCTCTTGTCATTTATTGTACTTTACAGCTACATAATTTCAGTTCAGTTTCTTTCTTTAGTGTCTATTGATTTATTGATATTCCCTAGTGAGAGGTATTTTCATGCTTCTTTTATTTCTCTAGACTTGATTTCCTTTGCTTCTTTGAACATATTTAGGACAGGTGATTTAATGTCTTTGTATAATAAATCCAATGCCTGGACTTCTTTGAGGATTTGTATTGACTTTTAAAATTTTTGTCCTCAAATATATTTTGTTCCTTTGCGGTCCCCCCCCACTTCAAAGCTGTACATTTTAAATAATAAAATGTGCTACCTCTGGAGATCAGATAATATACTCTGGACAGATTTTTTTGTTGTTTCTCTGCTATCTTTGTTTATTTACTATATGAACTAATTTTCTGAAGTCTGTACTCTATGGCATTTATGTCACTAAAGTCTGCTCAGATTAGTTGTCAATTAGTGATGGGAAGAGGTTTCATTAAATGCCTGGTACGTCCATGTCTCTGAGAACTGAGGGTCTTAATATGTTCGTTGAGCATATTAAGCTTCAGCATTCAGCTAGGAAATTTACAACTCTGCCAGACTCAAGGTCCTCCAGAGATAAGTATTTAAGAACTCTTCAGGTTTTCCTAAGCAGGAGCACAGCCCTGGTTCTAAGCACAGTGCTATGAATGTACATGGCCTTCTAGATTCCCAGGAGTATTTCAGAGTTTTGACAGACCCTGATGAATATCTCATTATCCGGTATTTCCTTTTAAGCTTTTTGATTAACCTATTGTTTGCTAAATTATTATCTGCCATATCAGGCATTTAGTGGGTCTAAATCAATCGCCTCTAAATATTTCCAACAAATGCCTTTGGGTAATAGGCAAGATCTAAGTTAGTCAAATAAAAACTAACAGAAGTGAGGTCTTTCAGGAAACCAGTAAATGGGTCTGTTAATAACAATTCTATGAGACTGGGACTTTGAAGAAGCTTTAACTTATGCTTCCCTGTCAGTGGCAAGAAGGCTGATGGTTTTCACCACGATTGCTGTTGATTTTCAATTATTTAACTGGAGGTGAAGGGATGGAATAGGGCAAGGTAAAAAAGCCATAAACCTTGTTGTTCTTACTGAGATTCAGTTGGTTTTTCTTAATAAATGTTCCCTGATTTCAGCAACACTTTAATTTCCAGAATTCTGAAACTACTGATTCTGCCATGTTTGCCATTGTTCCTGTTCCTTTTATGGAGGAGAGGATATTTGGAGTACTGTATTCTATTATCCCACACTTTTATTATTTGACATAAATCACGGGGAAAAGAAATACTTAGAATATCTTAACATTCTCTCATGTCATTTACATTCTATTCATTAATTGATAATTTCTAGGTAACTTTTTTATTTTTTTAATTTTGATTTTTTAAAGATTTTATTTATTTATTTGAGAGAGAGAGAGCTCACAAGTAGATGGAGAGGCAGGCAGAGAGAGAGAAGGAAGCAGGCTCTCCACTGAACAGAGAGCCCGATGCGGGGCTATATCCCAGGACCCTGGGATCATGACCTGAGCCGAAGGCAGAGGCTTTACCACTGAGCCACACAGGTGCCCCGATTTCTAGGTAATTTTTAATAGAAAATTTAGTAATCTGTGGATGATGAACAAACCCCTTTGCTATTCCTCCATCATTGTCACCATACACACACACACACACACACACACACACACACACACTCCTCTTATTTTCACTCCAACATAAATGTATTTCATCTTATTGAACTGTAGTCAGATGATACGCTTCCTCTAAATGTGTTTGCTCCACTAGAGGCTATGTACTCTAGAAAGCTTTTTCCACTTATAGCATCTCTAGAATTCGAGCTTAGGCTAAATAGATACCCATGCCTTAACATTTTGCCAATGGTTTTGAAAGGAAATATTTATATATACTTTGATTTAAAAAGTCTTTGAACATTAAGAGATGGTTTTATACTGATTTTATGTTATTTTGCCCTTTACAAGCATCCTAGGCAATTATGTGAAAAAAAAGAGAGAACACTCTTCCAAAATCTAGGAAAACAATGATTGTCTTTCCCAGGCAATTAACAGGAGGAAAATAAGTTTATGCAGAAGTAAAGAAAGTAAAGTATCCAGCAATTTGGCTTGGAGAAAATTTCCCAAGATAGAGTTGATATTTTAGATCAACTTGCTGATTGGCACTTTCCCAGCCAGTTCTTACAAAATCATTGATTGCCCTCCAAGAGAAACTTGTAAACCTGTGAATGTGCCCCAAGCAGCACATCTCCAGTCTTGAGTCCCAACTTTCAGACTCAGAATTGCATAAAAAAGAAATGCTTTCTTTGTGTTCATAAGTCACACTAATTCAGTGAAGTGACTATGAGTCTGAACGAATATAGCTTACATCTTGTAAATGGAAAAGTAACTTTAATTACTCTCTATTGAATATAACTTCAGGGAAAGGAATAGGTAGGAATTTCTAAAAATCTTTTCCACTCATCCTGTCCTCCATTTGAATGCATTTCCAAAGCCTGTCTTCCCACATATTTTGTTAAATTGATTTAAATACATGTAATATAATTATTCAATTTAATAAATACCACTCATTCCAAGAAATAGACTTTCATCATTATTGCCAGAAGTTCCTTCTCTATGTAGGAAGGACTATGGCTTCCTCATCCCTCAGTGGTAACCCTATACCAACAACGTGTTTACCATTCCCTTGATTTTATCTCTCACATTACCACTTATATTTATTTCTCTAAAAATATGTATTATTTAGCTTTGGTTGCTTTTGTAGTTAAATCGTATTAAACTTATTATCTTGCAGTTTGTTTTCTATTTTCTGTATTTTATTATTGAGACTCTTCTATACTATCAAATGCAGTGTTTTTCATTTATTTTCACAGCTTTATCATTTTCAATTGTATGAATGAAATGAGATGTATTTGTATAATCTATCACTTGCATTCTTTCTTGTGTTTTGCTGTTGGGAACAGCATTTATAAAACCATACTTATACAAGCTTCCTAGTGAACATATGCAAATTTATTTAGGGCTAACATCAGATAAGAAATTGCTAGATCTGGGTGTGTACGTTTTTAACTGTACTGGGTAGTATCCATTGTTTTTCCATAATTTACTAATTCTAATCTGACAAGAAATTCATCTGACAAGAAATTAAGCATACCCTCACATCCTTTGTTTTCTCCCTACCACTGACATAGGTTGATACTTAGAAATTTTTTCTGAGTTATTATGTCTTTTTCCTACGATCTCAGCTATTTTTAATATCACAGCAAATGTTTAAAAACTATTTGATCAATTCACTTCAAATGTCTCTTGCAATATCTATTTTATCTATTACTTTTCTTATATAAATATTCTACCCAAAATTGTTTTTCAATATTTATCTATATGTCAGATATTCTAAAACATATATGCCTGAGAATATTTTTAAATAACCTCATATTTGAATGACAGTCCTATTAAAATTTCTATCTACCTTCTATGTATAAATTTTACATTCATTTGGTTAATATTGTCACAAAATATCTCATGACATTTTGATTTTTATTTATTTTAATGAAAACACTCTTTTCTCCTGTAAGATTTTATAATTTTAGTTTTGTCATTAATATTTTAAAATTTTACTATAGGTGTCTAGATATGAAATGCTCCTTCTCTCTCTCTCTCTCTCTCTCTCTCTTTCTTTTTTTTTTAAATTTGAAGGCTTACCTGTTTGTTATTTGTTCTAGGACACAATAATATCATCCAATCAGATATTTTTGAGCCTAAATTTTTTGGATTTTCTTTCATTCTATAATCTGGTATTAATACTTCTACATTATTTTTTATTTCTGCTCATTTTTCTTATATACATTTTATTAATTTATCCTCTCTTGGTACTTCTGGAAGAATTTTTCAATTGGATATTTCAGTTTTCAAATTTGTTTCTCATGAGTAAACATTCTCTAATTACCCAATCTATTGTGTGTGTGTTTTTTTTCTTTTTAATTTTAGCTCTTTTATTTACCATATGTTTTGGGATTTTTTTTTTTTTTTTTTTTTTTGCTCATACAGCATAGTACTAGTACATATATCATTTTTAATCCACTGAGCCACCCAGGCGCCCCATTAGTACATATATAATTTTAATGTGTTTAATGTATGAAGTTTAATGATAATGATATTGTTCTTCAAAAGTATCCAGGGGCGCCTGGGTGGCTCAGTGAGTTAAAGCCTCTGCCTTCTGCTCAGGTCATGATCCCAAGGTCCTGGGATCCAGCCCTGCATCAGGCTCTCTGCTCCGCAGGGAGCCTGCTTCCCTTCCTCTTTCTCTCTCTGCCTGCCTCTCTGCCTACTTGTGATCTCTTTCTGTCAAATAAATAAACAAATAATCTTTTAAAAAAATGTATCAGAACATATGTTTGTTTGATCCAGCTTGTTGATTCCTTTTGAAATAAAGTTATTCCTGAGAGAGCTTACTGATTTGTTTATAAGGTCCTGTTTCTTGCAGTTAAGAATTAGATAGGGAACAAAGGATATACTATAGTCTGTATTAGTCCTATGGCTACAAAAATAGAACCTGGTGAAAATAATTCCTGGAGGTGAGAGATCCAGGCATGAAAGAACAATATTTATCCTTCTGTATCCCATAAAATAACTTCTTTGGAGGAGGATTTACTCTCATTCACCAGAGAAACAACATCGGGAGGAGGTACTTGTTACCAATGTGTCTCAAACCTTCAAAGACTATTGGAACTATATGAGGAAGTTTCATTTTTTTGTTTCTTTGCTTTCCTTTTAGTTATGAGGACACTGAAAAAATACAGATGACTGTATCTCCTTCAGATATTCTGATTTAATTGGTCTGGTATGTAACTCTATATGAAATTAAAAAAAAAAAAAAATCCAAGTGAGTCTAATGTACAATCCAAGTGTAAGAACAATGGTCCCGAAATAAGTTCCTCAGCCTTGTGTGGAGAGAAGTTTAGAGGTAGAAAATGGCCTTGCAAACTAGTCAATTCACAATATTTTTTTTCAGCTTCTCATTTTAACCAGGCTTCTCTGAGTTGTCCTGATTTTAATCTGATGTATTCCCAAAACAGGAAATTAAGATATAACTTAAAAGGACAGGTTCTGAATATCCTAAAACAAGTTAGGAGAGAAACAAGAGCAAAATGAGAAGTTTCTTTACTGTATCACTCTCTCACATTCATACTTACCTAGTCTGGAGAAATTGCCTCTCAATCACATTTCAAACAAACCGTTTATCTCCCAGACTTTAGTTCAGAGTTTATCCTTATTTTCATGATTTCTGTCTTTGGTTGGAATAATGCTGACACAGGAAGTAAGCAGTTTATACTAGTTCAGAATCCTGAGAAAAACCACACACTATCAGACATTTAAGAACTAGGGACAGAGTATATACATTTTCTATCCAAAGTACCTAATGGAGTTATTTGCTCATAGGCATAAGTAAGCAAATATCAGCTGTATAAATAAGTGTACTTTCTTCAACATGAAAACTAGTACAATTGAAGAAATTAAGAAATTTGGTGTCATATCTATATTATGTGATTTGAGGTATACTAGGAAGGGCATTATATTTGCTTTTTACTAAGCACATTTTTCAAATTACTGTAGTTAAAGTTCTTACATTAATTATATTTTCAGATACATAAATATCTTCAGTATGAACTCTCACTCCATATACACCCTACACTCAGAAACCATGTCATAAACCAAAAAACACTGCGTAAATTATTTCTAAACAGATTAATTTTTCTCAACATTAACGTTATTAACATTATTATCATTTCCTTAACATTAACATTAACATTAGTTCAGTTTCACTGAACTTCTTTTCTTGTTTGAATTTATATTCATGCATGCTAATTTATTTTGTGGCCTTGGATAAGTCATGTCATCAGGATGGAATGCATTTTCGTCACTTGATATTGAAAACTTGGTATAGTGATCTCTTTGTGACTCAGTTCAAAGTATACAAATCTTATACGATTACATTATATTGAAGCAAATGAAATTGCCAATACTCTACTCTCTTTTGACTTATCAATACGGTAATTCCATAATGTTTAACTTAATACTTTTGGCCTGCTTTTTCATGCACTTGTTCTCAGCCAGAAAAGTATCAATACATGAAGTACTTGGAAGTGCAAAAGTGTTTTTAACAACTGCAATCACTGAAAGTGGAAAGAGCTGAAGGAAAGAAAGTAGAAAAACAGACAATCAATGGGAAATATTTCCATTTGAAAAGATTATCTATGGCTATCTCAGAACACATATTTACAGCCAATCCTTAAGACTTATAGAAATAAATCACTTTGTGTTATTATCCAGGTCTTCTTCCTGGCTTTGAGTGTTCTACATTCTTGACATAATGAAACTGGATTATTTACATAGTTACTGACAATAGAATATATCCAGCCTTCTCATCTCCATTGTTTTCAATCTTGTTTTTCCTTTTTCCTATTGTCAAAATAACCCCTTATTCATAATGTTATTTAAGTCATGTTTTGCACTCTACCAACATGAATAGATGGCTAAAATTCTTGTGTCTCTTAAAAAAATTTCTATAATAGTATTTTCCTAGTTTATTTGATTTGTAGAAAATTTCAAAGGGACTCAGTAATTTCATGCTCATATAATTATTCAAAAGAGTTTAATAATAATTTATACACAGAATTTTAATAGCTTTTAAAGTGGAAGTGATCATATACCTATTACTCACAAGTAGATGTGTACTCTATTAGTACCTGAGAGAGTTAAGGGTATTTAATTCCCTTAAAATGGTATATTTGTCCTGTACTACAGCAAGTGTGTATGTAAGAAATATATGTTTTAAAGGTAATCTTCAACTTAAGCATTTAAAAAATAATCATAATCCAAATTAGTATACTTGAAATTAGTACATTTAATTATATGTCTGGCTAGGACAACCTCCTTATTACAAGTGACTCTATACTAGGACTGATGTGTTATTATACACAGTGATACAGATTTAGGAGGAGGTAATCTCTAATTTCAAAAGAGTCTTTGTGTGGAGCCTTATGAAAATGTTCCTTCAATTATCCATCATCAGCTGTGCTACATTCCATTTTTACAGCTATCTCTGTAAGAGATGGTGATCCCCAGAAAACTAGACCCTTAGATTAACTTCTACTTTTATCTAATCAGTGCGTTTTGACTAGTGTCAAGAAAGCAAGTCTTGTAATAAAATTAGAAAATTAGCAAATGAACATTTTACAAGTGATGTAAATTTAAATAACCACCTATATATTTAGAGGTCTTGTGTTACAAGATTTATGTGAAAACTTCAGAGAATTCTAGATATCTGTTTCTCTTTGGTTGGGTAAATATGATAAAATATATAATTTTTAAAATACTCTATGTAGTATTTATGAAAGGTTGCTCCACCTACATGCATGTAAGGGGAAGAACAAGTGATATATTAACACACAATATGTATTGTTAACACACATTTCTTAGGATGTATATATTTACCTTATTAAAAATTCATTTTTTTTCATTTTTATTACAGGTTGGTGAGTAATTGACTACCCATGGGCTTTCTATAGAGGTATATTTCATAAATAGCTACATTTCCCCAGGAAATATCCATTAAAAGCAAGACCTTACAAGTTTTATAACACTGAAGTATGATTTATAAAAATTTCATGCTCCTGGGTAGATTCTAGTATTAGATTCAAATAATCACTAAAGGGCTATGTTACTGCAGATATGATTTTAAACAAAGCAGTATCTCTATGTCTAAGGAATTTCTTCTTTTTCATCCAGCCACTTTCATGTATCTGCCTCTGGTGCACATAAGATGAATCTCTCTTTGATCATGAGAGTGAAATTCAATAGCCTCTGAAAATATGAAGTCTCAAACATCTCTTGTTTCTTACCAGATGGATTTATCTCTTTAATCTATTTGAATTTGTTTCTTTGGATCTTACATATAATAAACAGCAACTTTCTGCTACGTGAATATTTTATTAGGACAAACTTAATTGTCATAACTTAATAATGAGTAATGGAATTTACCAAGTGACTTAAATATCTTTCCATGAGGAAAATAAACAAAGATTCACATCAATAAAGTTCACCTAACACACTTCAAGTAAAAATGCATAGCTATATGGATCATTTTTTATTTCTGAACTTTCTTTTTTGTACAAAATTAATGCATTTTTCACCCCACTCATTTACTTGTTAATTGAAGGAAATTTTTAGGGTTAGGAAGGAAAGAAAATATATAGTACTAACTCCTTGGGTCAATATTTTCTGACTTGAAAATACTTCTAAATATGGTTTATATAACACATTTTAAAAATAGTTTGCATCCTATGTCATCAAGACATGAAATTATATATCCCTGAATTAAATTAAGCTTGAGATAGGCAGGGGCAGTGTAGTGGAGATTCTTCCTTTTAAAAACCTTTTCCAATTTAGAGGACATAATTTAGAATAGGTCACAACATCTTTGTACTCTCTGGGTTCCTCAAAAACAGGTATATAATCACATAGCCCAAGAACATGAGGGCATTCATTACAGGTGTAACAGCCAAGGATATATTATGACAGTCAATTAAAATTGTATATTCCAAATTGATCCTACTATGTTATCGCTCATGTCTTTTTATAATTATTGATTAATGTACTCCGAAATTCAGAGAAAACTTTTGATAGCACCTTCATTTCAAAAATAATCTTACAGAAATGGTGTATTCTTTTGCCACCTTAAAAAGTCCTTCTAGTTACTAAAACAATTGTTTTCATCCCTTAGATGAAACTACCACAGGAAACACGAGCTTTCTGGCAATTACAAAAATTTATAATCTAGAATCTCAGTGCAGACTTCAAAATTTTACTGTACTTTTTGGTCAGCTGCCTCTCTTATCCCTGTCAATAATGGTTTTACCCTGAAATTCACCGCTTGAACTTCAACCACCTCTCTCTTCTAGACCTTTTTTCCTTAATTCATCTGGACTTTACTGCTTCAAATCCCTGCCCTTCACCCTTCCATACACACCATGTAGATCTCTCCTAAAACTCTGTTCCTTCATCTGCCTAACAAAATAAGTTCCTCCTCCTCCTCTTACTGAGACACAACATTTCTGCCTCTGTGAATGACGCTGTCCTTGGTTCATTTCTTCAGGACTGCATGTTGTGAACATCAAACAAAGTAGTAGCTTTTTGGTCTCTTAGTAAATGGCCTGGATTAGTAAATCTGAAGGAGAATATGTTGCTTAAAAAAATCCAAGAGGCTGACTGGGCAGCATGTCTCTTTCGTGCCTGTATTAGAAAACAGATGTTACAACTTTTTACGTTGGAAGGGTACCGCTGAACTTCTAGAAATTTCAGTAGAACTGAAAGTCCAAGGATATTTGTCAGATTTATTTCCCACCCTCTGACATACATAACTTACCAATAATGCTAGAGTAGCAGCTAATATGTGACCATGTTGTTTCTTTGGAGAAACCTGGGGCAGATTTTAGTAATAGGAGTGGTTCTCAAGGAATAGATTCTTAAGCATGAGCCTTCTGAATTGTCTCTGGGTTTTCTAGAATTCTATAATTGTTCCTTGAATCTAATTATATTTTAAGATACTAATAACACTATTTCCAGGCATAAAAGGGTCACTGACTGTCAATGTCATGATGTGGCAAAAGAGATGCAAAATAACACTATTGGATTTTCCTAATCAAATACTTATATAATTCTCAGTAACCTTATATTTGATAACAAAAAGATTTTAGCTAAACTAATGAGTATCAAGAACTTGGCTGGTTACTGCTAACTTTTTAAATTCTCTCACTTGATTGCACTCACATCACCTATAATAGAATCATTAGCTACCTTAATGAAAGATATAAATGTTGTCAGGGTTATACACTGAAATTTAACTACTATGTCTCCTAAATAGTGTCTGGCGTTTCCATTTCTGTCATAACTGCTTTTATTTAATGGCTAATAAAAATCCTACTTCTTTACCCATAAAATCTGCCATCCCTTTGGATTATACTGGGAGATAGATAAATATCCACATATTTGTATCTATATATAATACATAATATATAGATAATTATATACATATCATATTACATACATATATCATATATATCTGTATATGTTGTTGAATAGCAGTTATTAGTTATTATAGAAAAACATCTCCATTAATTTTTTCTCTTGGGCTTCCCTTCCAAGAACACTAAATGTACAAGTGCTCTCCTAAGCTTTGTCTATTTTTAAAAAGTTCACAAATATAGGTTTTATTATGTTTGAGGGATTTAAAAAATTTTTTTAAACTTCATTTATTTCCCTGGCCCCACACATGAATCACTTACCAAAATGGTACATTCTTTTATTTCTTTTTTTCAACTTTATCAATGTATAATTGAAAAATAAATTATATATTTAAAGTGTTCCATGTGATTTTTTTGATCTGCATATATACTATGAAGGGATTTCAAAACTGAGTTAATAATTTCATGACCTTATTTATTGATTTGGTGAGAACTTAAGTTCTAATCTATTAGCAAATTTCAATTATACAATACATTATCAACTATCTTCATTTTGTTATACATTAGATCCTCAAAAGTTATTCATTTTATAACTTAAAATTTGTATCCTTTTACCGGGCTCTTCCAAATTCCCAACCCTCAGGTGCTGGCAACCACCATTCTACTACTCTCTGTTTATATGAGTTTTTTGTTTGTTTTTATACGTTTAAGATTCTACCTATTAGTGATAGAATGCAGTATTGGTCTTTGTCTGTCTGGCTTATGTCACCTAGCAAAGGGCCCTCTAGTTTCATCCACACTGTTGTAAATGGCAGGATTTCTGTCTTTTTATAGGTGAATCATAGTCCACTATATATGTATCTACCACATATTCTTTACTCATTCATCTGTCAAAGGAAACAGGTTGTTTACATGTCTTGGCTATTGTAAATAAAGAAATAAAACTTCATTGAACATGGGAGTGCAGATATCTCTTCAAGACAACAATTTTGTTCCTTTGGATATATCCCCAGAAGGGGGATTTCCATATCATATGGCAATTCTATTTTAAGTTTCTTGAGAAACCTCCATATTGTTTCCCATAATGACTATACCACTTTTATATAATCTCCAACAATGTGCAAGGGTTTCCTTTTCTCCATATCCTCATCAGCATTTACTATCTCTTATCCTTTTTTTAAGATTAATTGGTTGATTGAGTTGAGAGAGAGAGAGCACATGCATGCAAGCATGGGGAGGGTCAGAGGGAGAGGGAGAAGCAAAGAAGCAGACTCCCCACTAAGTGTAGAGCTGGATGCCAGGATCAATCTCACAACCCTGAGATCATGACCTGAGCCAAAATCAAGAATAGGACACTTAACTGACTAAGCCACCTAGGTACCCCTCCTGTTCTTTTGATAAGAGACTTTCTAATAGGTATAAAGTGATATCTCAGTGAGGTTTTGACTTGCATTTCCCTGATGATTAGTGATGAGTGATTGAGAAAGAGAGACAGAGAGAGTGACAGAAAGAACAAGTGGGGAAGAAAAGGAGAAGCTGAGCAGGGAACCAACAGAGGGCTCCATCCCAAGACCCCAGGATCACAACATGAGCCTAAGGCAGGTGCTTAACTGACTGAGCCACGCAGGTGCCCTGTGTTGAGCACCTTTCAGTGTACCAGCTAGCCACTTATATGTCTTGTTTGGAAAAATATCTACTCAAGTATGTTGTCCATTTTTCAATTGAGTTATTTGTGTTTTTATTATTGAGTTATTGGGATTCCTTAAACATTTTGGATATCAAACCTTTATTGCAGAAGTGATTGGCAACTATTTTCTTCCATTACATAGCTGCCTTTTATTTTGTTGATGGTCTCCTTTGCAAAATATTTTGTTTTTGGTTTTGTTTTTCTGTTGTTTTTATGTAATCATACTTCTTTATTTTTGCTGCTGTTGCATTTGCTTTTAGCATCAAATCTGAGAAATCATCTTTAAGACTAATGTTAAGTAGCTCAACACCTGTTTTTTCTTTTTTCTTCCAGGACTTTTACATGATCAGGTCTTACATGAGATTTTTAAATCAATTTTACGTTTAGTCTTATATATGTTGTAAGATAGTGGTTCAGTTCCTTTTTCCAGTATAGCTGGTATCCAGCTGATCTTTTAATCAGGATTATATTTGCACCCATTGCTCTTATTTAAGAGAACCTAAAGTCTTAGTACTGAGTCATTATATAAATAACAATTATCTTGAAGGCCGTTTTTTTTATTCCTAAATTTAATATTAACAAGCACAAATATCTAGATTTGTAATAAATCCCTTGATGTACCCTATTACAGTGGGAATCTTTTAATTATGTGTGCTCATGTAAAGTTATTTGAATTACAAGCACTCCTTGGATCACTTTAGTACTCAGAAAATATCCCCATTTCTCTACCGTGCCAGAAGGATGTGACCCATTTAATAATTTTGAGATGGACCTTATATTCATAGTGAAAAATAAAACAATGTTTCTCTCAATTCTATTCCAGGGATGGCCTCAGAGACAATTTTGATTAGATTTTCTAACCAGGACAGGGATCTCTAGTACTGATTTGTTCTTTTCCAAATATGTGAAGGAAGAGTAGACATACTCCTTTGGGCTTTCTTAAATACGAAACTTATTTCTAATTTTTCTAATATGCTTGGAGATCATCATAAAAAACATCATAGCCATTTCAAAACCTTTTTGCTCATTATGGTTCTATGGAAGTACCAACTTACTATGTCTATTAGGCAAAGAAACGTTGCTTTTTTTTCCCCAAAAAATAAAGGAATTAGATCCTTTTAAAGATTTTATAGGTACGTGTGGCAGCAATTAAAAAAAAATCTCAAAATGTAATTCTCTCAGACTGGCCCAGTTTAGTGAAGGCCCATCTTCGTGAAGAAGCCAGACATAACTGGCAGTAGTTCAAAATTCTTTTGCTTGATCTTTCGTTACCTGACTTTTCTAACTTAAAATGATTGAATCAACAGCTCCTACTTGTCACAAGAAATAAACTTTATAATCATTCTCCTATCTTAACACTTCATTTAACCCAATATCCTCTTAAGGACTCCATAGAGCCGTGTGGGACTCATACCAACACCTTTGGTAACATGAGTACCTGTTTACTACTTCCGAACTTCCTTACCTGAGAATATGTTCTCTCCTTGAAAATGTCCCAGCATCTGTTTCTGGCATGAACCCGCTCTAATTCTAATCTAGATCTTAAGAAAATATCAATATATACTAAGTTAGTCATTGACTTCTATAAACTCCATGAGAGGTAATTAATTTTCTCTAAAAAAAGTAATACTTCAGGTTGGTTCAACATCTGCAAGTCAATCAATGTGATACAATACATTAACAAAAAAAAGAACAAGAACCATATGATACTCTCAATAGATGCTGAAAAAGCATTTGACAAAGTACAGCATCCCTTCCTGATCAAAACTCTTCAAAGTGTAGGGATAGAAGGCACATACCTCAATATCATCAAAGCCATCTATGAAAAACCCACGGCAAATATCATTCTCAATGGAGAAAAACTGAAAGATTTTCTGCTAAGGTCAGGAACACGGCAGGGATGTCCATTATCACCACTGCTATTCAACATAGTACTAGAAGTCCTAGCCTCAGCAATCAGACAACAAAAAGAAATTAAAGGCATCCAAATTGGCAAAGAAGAAGTCAAACTATCACTCTTTGCAGATGATATGATACTGTATGTGGGAGACCCAAAAGACTCCACTCCAAAACTGCTAGAACTTGTACAGGAATTCAGTAAAGTGTCAGGATATAAAATCAATGCACAGAAATCAGTTGCACTTCTTTACACCAATAACAAGACAGAAGAAAGAGAAATTAAGCAGTTAATCCCATTTACAATTACACCCAAAACCATAAGATACCTAGGAATAAACCTAACCAAAGAGGCAAAGAATCTATACTCAGAAAACGATAAAGTACTCATGAAAGAAATTGAGGAAGACAAAAAGAAATGGAAAAATGTTCCATGCTCATGGATTGGAAGAATAAATATTGTGAAAATGTCTATGCTACCTAAAGCTATCTACACATTTAATGCAATGCCTATCAAAATCCCATCCAATTTTGTCAAGGAAATGGAACAAATAATCCTAAAATTTATATGGAACCAGAAAAGACCTCGAATAGCCAAAGGAATATTGAAAAAGAAAGCCAAAGTTGGTGGCATCACAATTCCAGACTTCAAACTCTATTACAAAGTTGTCGTCATCAAGACAGTATGGTACTGGCACAAAAACAGACACATAGATCAATGGAACAGAATAGAGAGCCCAGAAATAGACCCTCAACTCTATGGTCAACTAACCTTTGACAAAGCAGGAAAGATTGTCTAATGGAAAAAAGACAGCCTCTTCAACAAATGGTGTTGAGAAAATTGGACAACCACATGCAGAAAAATGAAAGTGGACCGTTTCCTTACACACACATGAAAATAGACTTAAAATGGATGAAGGACCTCAACGTGAGAAAGGAATCCATCAAAATCCTGGAGGAGAACACAGGCAGCAACCTCTTCGACCTCAGCCGCAGCAACTTCTTCCTAGGAACAACGCCAAAGGCAAGGGAAGCAAGGGCAAAAATGAGCTACTGGGACTTCATGAAGATCAAACGTTTTTGCACAGCAAAGGAAACAGTCAACAAAACCAAAAGACAACTGAAAGAATGGGAGAGGATATTTGCAAACAACATATCAGATAAAGGGCTAGTATCCAAAATCTATAAAGAGCTTAGCAAACTCAACACCCAAAGAACAAATAATCCAATCAAGAAATGGGCAGAGGACATGAACAGACATTTCTGCAAAGAAGACATCCAGATGGCCAACAGACACATGAAAAAGTGCTCCACATCACTGGGCATCAGGGAAATACAAATCAAAACCACAATGAGATACCACCTCACACCAGTCAGAATGGCTAAAATGAACAGGTCAAGAAATGACAGATGCTGTTGAGGATGCAGAGAAAGAGCAACCCTCCTACACTGTTGGTGGGAATACAAGCTGGTGCAACCACTCTGGAAAACAGCATGGAGGTTCCTCCAAAAGTTGAAAATAGAGCTACCCTATGACCCAGCAATTGCACTACTGGGTATTTACTCTAAAGATAAAATGTAGTGATCTGAAGGGGCACATGCACCTGAATGCTTATAGCAGCAATGTCCACAATAGCCAAACCATGGAAGGAACCTGGATGTCCATCAACAGATGAATCGATAAAGAAGAAATGGTATATATATACAATGGAATACTATGCAGCCATCAAAAGAAATGAAATCTTGCCTTTTGTGATGACGTGGATGGAGCTAGAGAGTATTATGCTTAGTGAAATAAGTCAATCCGAGAAAGACAACTATCATATGATCTCCCTGATATGAGCAAGTGGAGGTGCAATGGGGGGAGGTGTTGGGGGGTATGAAAAGAATAAACGAAACAAGATGGGATTGGGAGGGAGATAAACCATAAAAGAATCTTAATCTCACAAAACAGAGGGTTGCCTGGGGGAGGAGGGCAGGGAGAGGGTGGTGGGGTTATGGACATTGGGAAGGGTATGTGCTATGGTGAGTGTTGTGAAGTATGTAAGCCTGGCCTTTCACAGACCTGTACCCCTGGGGCTAATAATACATTATATGTTAATAAAAAATAAAAATAAATAAAATTTTTAAAAAAGGTAATACATCAGGAAATCACTTAGGGTAGGGAATTCACCTAAATAGAGCTATAATAATTCTTCTATTTCTACTGGACCTAAAATAAGTTTCTGTTCATGTACTACAAAATGTCAGTAGACATTCCATAAATTATATGGTAGTTGACTATAGCTACAGCTGAAGACTCAGACTTTTACAGAAAATTGCAATTTCTCCAAACTCCATAAAAGAATTGACTTCCAACTTTTGAGAATTTTAATGCTCCCATCATAGAAGCCAACTGGACTAAAGACCAAGAGAGAAATACCTAGATATATAAGTCTTGGTCTCCAAATATGATCATGCATTGATTTTCTGCTTCAGCTCTCATGGTATACGACTCTAAGCTGGCTATCTCCACAGCTGGGAGTGTCATAAAACCAAGCAAATAATTAAATCATAATTATGACCTTTGTTTTAAAATTATTTATATGTATTTTTAAAATGTTTTCTATATGTTTCAATGTGCACTTTATATTGGTACAACAGGGTATATACAATACTTATATATACATACGTGTGTACTGGAGTCTACTCGAAAACTTTACTAGTAGGGGCACATAATAAGGAAAATTACAGAAACTATTAATCTATATGACTGCTTTAACTCCACAATTACAGAAACCTGGGAGCCTGTCCCCCCAAAATGGGATTTAAAATTGATTTGAGGTTTGGTAGGTTTTGAAAGAACTATGAAACTGTTTTTCAGTGGCTGTGTAAGTTTACTGATCTCATCAACAATGTATGAGTGATCCAGTTTCTCTACATCTTCATCAGCATTTGGTGTTGTCACTATTTTTTTTAAATTTATTTTTAGCTGTTCTGATAGGCAAGTAGTAACATGTAAACAAGAAACTTCCATACATCCCAATGAATGCTGGAACACTGAAAAGAAATAAAATAAAATACAATGAAAAAAAAAAAAGAAATTTCCATACAATCAGCAAATTTCTCTCCTGGGAATTGATTTCAGAAAGATGAAAATATACATTCATACAAAAACCTATATATGAATGTGTATAGCAACTTTATTAATAATAACAAAACCTGGATGCTATCCAGATATTCTTTAACTTGTGAATAAACAATGCTGGTACATCTAAATCATGGAATCCAATTCAGCAATAAATACAGAAGTACTTTTAAGAGACAAAAAACTGCATAAATCTCTAGAGAAGTATGCTGAGTAAAAACTAAACCCTGAAATGTTATGTACAGTATGAATCTACTTATACAATATTCTTAAAATAATACAGCTATAGCCATGGATAACAGATTAGTGGGTGCTAGAGTTTAAGGAGAAGGCAAGTAAAATGAAAGAGATATGACTATAAATGAGGAACGCAGGTACTGATAGAAATGTCCTGTATCTTGACTATTTCAATGTCAGTATCCTATTTATGATATTGCCCTACAGTTTTGCAAGACTTCACCCTTAGGGGAAATTGATTAAAGGGTGTGTGGGACTTTTCTGAATCACCTTCTACAACTGCATGTGAATCTGTAATTATCTCAAAATAAAAATCTTGATTTAAAAAGCAATGTGTGTCTTCTTTTCCTATTTTGGGCAATCCTCCAAGAACAGAAGTTAATATTTTTATACCCTTGTATATATCTTTTACTAAAGAAATGGCGAAAGAGGAGAAAAGAAAGGGACATATAGCCAAATGAAGATCTTTGTAAAGTTCAAAACTCCTGAAGGTATTTTCCATCCCATATCATTTCACAGCTAGCAAAACATTTTCCATATTTTGTAATTAATGTATTCCAATTGCATTTTCACATATCTGAGCAAGCTCTCAGACATTAATTGATTTTTTTCACATGTCTGAATGAATTTCAAGTTGACATTAAATATAATAGTAATCAGCTCTCCAGATTGACCTCTTTTCTAGAATATTTCACTTTCAAGCATTTAAATGTGTACTAAGTTTCTCTTTTAATAGTTTAGCTCAATGGGTTGGTTTTTCAAATATAGCCTAATGCATGGTCTGTTATTTCTCTATTTTTTAATCTCTATTCTTGCTTCAAGGCAAACATATCTTGACTATATATCTTGAATGTAACACTCTCTCTCTCTCCAGAATATCAAATCAAGAGATACCATACATTTTTATTTGGTCTTAAATTTATATAATATTATATACAAAACAATGATAAAGATGCTTTCCTTTATTTTAGTTGACACTGCTAGAAATATTCCTACAAATGTGATACGGAAAATAATAATATATCATTTAAAAATTGTCTTAAGACATAACTTAAATTCCAGTCTGAAAGGACGAAGTGGGCCTACTTTGTTCCTATTCCTTCTGCTAACTACAACTAAAAATGCGGGATATTTTATATAAAACAATTTAAGAAGACTCTTAGAATAGTAGCATTGAGGAAACTTGCAACCCAAGAAAATACAGTGCTTACTACCCTGGGTCTTCTTTTTGCATCACATATCAAAGACTTAGTGCCTAAAATGATGGAAACAACACCAACAGGCACAGTCAAGAATGATCTAACCAAAGCCTACTCTCTCAAGAAAAAGACCAGCAAAAATGCAACTTGACAAGAAAGTAATATTCTTAGATGTAACAGTCTATTCAAAGCAAATACCTCGGGGCGGGGGGCATGACCACAACCCCACCCACATCAGCAAAGGCAAAGTGGGGAAGCTGACTTACAACCTTAAGAGGCTGTGAAAATGCACTCAACTCTATAGATAAGGCCACATAGGCAAGTAGAAAACCAAGATTTTCATTCCTTTCTGGTAGCATCAAATTACCTTCTCCTTAGGTAGTATTAGTAGAGATAACATGGAAAGCCTGAACTTTCAAGCCCATCCTGAAGTAATGGGGTAGCACTTCCAGTCCCAAGTGCTAATGTCAGAAGTCTAATTGAGAGTTAGAAGCAAAATAGTAATATGGAGACACAATAAGGATTGAAAATTCCCATCTCTGCTCAATTAGAATGAGGAAACTCCCCGAATTTGGGTGTCAATGGAAGCCAAGGAAACTATGTAGTACTCTTATTTAGTATTAAGGAGAGAGGGAACTCAATATTTTCCTGGCAAAAGCAGTGTCAGAAAGAAAGAGCCAATTGAGAGAGGTTTCTGTAAAACCCAGAGACCGGTAACATAATAAAAAATGTCCAGGTTTCAATTAAAAGTTACTTTTCATACAAAAAAACAGCAAGATCTCATATTTTAATTTAAAATGTTTGCTCCAAGAAAGACACTTTGAAGAGAATGAAAGTAAAAACTACCTGGTGAAAAAAATATTTGCAAACCACATGGATAACAAAAGACTAGTATTTAGATTATATACAGAACTCTCAAAACTCAACAATAATAATTTAACAATCCAATTAAAAGTGACATGAAGAAAAGGAATCCAAGTTAGAAAGAAAGAAGTAAAACTATCTCTGTTCACAAATGACCTGATCTGATATGTAGAAAACCCTAAAATTTTCACATAAAATAATGGTTAGATAAGTAAACTAATTTAGTAAAGTTTCAGGATCCAAAATCAACATACAAAAATCAGTTGCAATTCTATACGATAATAATGAACAACTTGAAAAGGAAATTAAGAAGACAACCCCATTTACAATAATGACAAAAAGAACAAATCCTTAGCAATAAATTCAATCAAGGAGGTGAAACTACATGACATTGATGAAAGCAATTAAAGAAGACGCAAATAAATATAAAGATATCCTGTGCTCACAGATCAGAAGAATTAATATTGTTAAAATGTCTAGGGGCACCTGAGTGGCTCAATTAATTAAGCGTCTGCCTTGGCTCAGGTCATGATCTCAGGGTCCTGGGACTGAAACCATGTTGGGTTCTCTACTTAGTGGGGAGCCTGTTTCTCCCTGTTCTGTGCCTACTGCTCCCTCTGCCTGCCACTCCCCTTGCTTGTGCTCTCTGTCAAATAAATAAATAAAATCTTAAAAAAAATTTTAAAAAGTGATCTACATATCCAATGAAATCCCTATCAAAATCACAATGGCAGTTTTACAGAAATAGAACAATCCTAAAATTTATATAGAAACCCTCAGTAGTCAAAACTAATCTTGAGAGAGAACAAAGCTAAAGGCTTCACATTCATAATTTCAAAATGTATTATGAAACTATAGTGGTTAAAACAGTATGTTACTGGCATAAAGACAGACCTAAAGACCAATGGGGAAGAATAGAAACCCCAGAAATAAACCAAAGCAAATGTGGTCAACTCATCTTCTGCAATAGGGTAGAAACAGTCTTTTCAACATACGGTGTTGGGAAAACTGGATACGCACATGTAAAAGAGTGTAAAAGAATAAAATGGGTAAGAAATTTCAGTTATGTAAGATAAAATCTCTGCAGAACATTTTGCTTATAGGTAACAATACTGTACTATACACTGAAAAATTTGTCAAGAGGGTGAATCTCAAGAGTCTTTTCTTAACTGTAGTAAGAAAAAATGACATGAAGAAACATTTCACAGAAGAAGATATACAGATGGAATATAGGCACAGCAAAAGATGTTCAACATAATTAGCCATCAGGATAATGCAAAATAAAATCACAATGAGATGTCACTATACATTTATAATGATAGGTAAAATAAAAAAAATAGGGCATATGCTGTCAATGATGTGAAGAGACTGAAATATTAATATATTGCTGATGGAAACATGAAAGACTAAACCCATTCTGGAAAACTTTGGCATGAAACTATGATACGATCCAACAATTGCACTCCTGGAAATTTATCCCAAAAAAGTGACAACTTAGGTTCATTCAAAAACCTGTATGCAAATTTTTATAGCCACTTTATTTTCAGGAACCAAAATATCAAAACAGCTTATGTGTCCTTTAGCAGGCAAATGGTTAAACAAACTGTGGTATGTATATATCTTGAAATGCAACCCAGCAATAACAAAGAACACATTATTGAAAAATGCAGCAATCTGTCTGAAGAACCTCTTGAGAATTATGCTGAGAAAAAAAATCCCACAAATGGTACACAATGTATGATTCTATTTATATAATATTCATTACTCAATGACAAAATTATGGAAAACAGATTAATGTTCTACAGAACTAAATCTATTCTCCAGAACAAAAAAGTAGTGACTCTGAGAATTAAGGGAAAGTTAAGGGGAGTAGGGGTTGTAGGGCAGTGGGTATGACTACTGAAGGGAAACATGAGGAATCCTCCTGGTGATGGAAATGTTCCATATTCTGATAGTATCAAAGCCAATATCCTGCCTGTGATATTTCTGCCACAGTTTTTCAAGATGGGAGCACTGTGGGAAACTATGTCATGATAATTAGGCAGCTCTGTTTTATTGCTTATAACTACATGTGACTTTATACATATTCCAAAATAAAAAGTTAAAAAATTAACTCTAGTGCCTAAAATCATGTATTAAAAATGCAGTTAAATAACTGCAAGCATCCCTCAATTCTGTTTGAGAGACTGCCAAATCCTAACCACTAGACCACCAGGGAGATTTCCCTTAATTTTGTTTGTATAACTAAATGAAAGAACTTACATATATACACACACACACACACACACACACACACACACACATACATATATATGTATATATATGTATATACGTATATACATGTATATGTATATGTGTATATGTATATATGTATATATGTGTATATATATGTAATACTTTTAGAAAGTAATTAGCAATTACTTTCTAAAAAATCCCTATGTATATGTATGTATATATATATATAATTGTAATTGCTAATTACAATTGCTAATTACAATTTAGAAAGTAATTGCTAATTACTTTCTAAAAGTATTACATATATATGTATATGTATGTATACATATATGTAAACATCCCTATGTATATGTAGGTACATACATACATACGTATATGTATGCATATGTACATATATATGCATACATATACGTATGTATGTATGTACCTACATATACATAGGGATTTTTTAGAAAGTAATTGCTAATAAACATAGTAAATATAGTAAAATAACAATGGGGAATATTAGTGTCAAAGGTAAGATAACTGAAAGGCATTATTCTTAAAATGTATGCATCTAACTTAAAACTAGTGAAGAAATAATTATACTAAAATAAATATCTAGTTACCTAGTTAATGTTATACCAATGTAATTGAAATATAATATTTATATCAATAATCTCCATTGCAAAATAGAAAAAAATAATGAATTTTTCTTGGAATTAGTATTACATGATTAGAACTGTTAAGTAATAGGGGTACCTGGGTAGCTCAGTGGGTTAAGCCTCTGCCTTCAGCTCAGGTCAACATTTCATGGTCCTGGGATCAAGCCCCACATTGGGCTCTCTGCTCAGCAGGGAGCCTGCTTCCCTTACTCTCTCTGCCTGCTGCTCTGCCTCCTTGTGATCTCTCTCTATATATATATAAAATAAATAAAATCTTTAGGAAAAAAAAACTGTAAGTAATATATATTTAAGCAAGAACAGAAAATCAAAAAAATAAGGGCAAATATTAATAATTCTAAACACAGGACTGACTGTCTTTAAGAAACTGAACATTTATAATACTGTTCAATTTAGCATCAGTATTTAAAAATACATATAATATCACCAGGATATTCCTATTCTAATAATAGGTTATTGCAATGTGCTAAGCCACTGAGGAACATACTATTATAATGAGTTCAAACCAGATTCATCTGAGTCATAAAAATATAATGATAATAATATAATGGTAATGATGATAAAGTGACTTGTACTAGGTCACCATAGTGAGTCAGGAGTAAATGTAGTTAGAAAACTTAGGTGATCAGCCTATCCACTAAATCATGCTGCCTTTCCAATTTTAAGCACTCAATAATAATGCATATTCATTAAACATGTAACAGCAAAAATTAAAAAGCAATACATCCTAGCTGCCTAAAGGGGAATAAATGGTTTCCACTTCTGGTCATTTTCCTTCTGCACCTATGGTATTACCTAACATATTAATCTCCTTTATTATTTCTGGAAATTGTTGGCTTTAACTGACTGCCTATTGCCAGCTATATCTTTTGCTATGCTTAGGAATGGAGAAATTCAATTCAATAGCCATATCAAATGCAAAGCCCATTGTCTTAGTTATCTAGGGCTGCCATAACAAAGTACCACAGACCAGGTTGCTTAAACAACAGAAATTTATTTCCTCACAATTTTGGAGGAAATTTTTGGGAATCCAAAATCAATGTCGGTAGGCTTGGTTCCTTTTTAAGGGCATAAGGAAAGATCTATCTCAGGATTCTCTCTTTGGTTTATAGATGGTCAACTTCTCCCTATATCTTTACATCCTCCTCACTACATCAGTGTGTGTCCTCTTCTTATAACACCACCAGCTATATTGGATTAAGGACCACCTAATGTCTTCGTTTTACTTCATTGTTCTTGCAAGGATCTTGTCTTTAAATATGGTCACATTCTGAAGTACTAGAAGTGAGTGCTTCAACATACAAAATTTGGAGGATACACAGTTCTGCCCATAACAGGCATAATGCCTTAAATTTTATTTCAGCTAAGATATGAGAGTGACAAGAATAAACTGAATGCAGGAATTTATAACTTTCTTTTAAAAAATACTACCAAATATTATATTTAAGTGACTACCTTTGTAAAGGTAAGAAGTTAGGGTTGTATTTAACTTTGATGGTCATTGACATATCTTACAGAACTTCAAAGAAACATCAGCAAATTATCAGAAGGATTATTCTATGTAGAGTAAAAATTGATAATTGAATCATTTGATTTTATTAAGACTGACTAGGTAAAAATTAACAACATTTGGGACGCCTGGGTGGCTCAGTTGGTTAAGCGGCTGCCTTCGGCTCAGGTCATGATCCCAGCGTCCTGGGATCGAGTCCCACATCGGGCTCCTTGCTCGGCAGGGAGCCTGCTTCTCCCTCTGCCTCTGCCTGCCTCTCTGTCTGCCTGTGCTCTCTCTCTCTCTTTCTCTCTCTCTCTAACTAATAAATGAATAAAATCTTAAAAAAAAAATTAAAAAAAAATTAAAAAAAAAAATTAACAACATTTTTGGGCAATTAATTCTTGCCTTTAAAATATAATTGAGTTGTAGTTACCTCTATCCATAAAATTACAAAAGAAAAAAATATCCACCAATGTTTTCTGATGTATCACAGCTTGGAAGATGAAACAGTCATGCAAGCAGCTGACTCATATGCTTCCATTGTCAAGCATTAATTTTTAGAATTATCATTACCAGTAGGGCATCAATTTTACTGTGTGTCGATTATTAGCAATATCAAATATTAAATTTTTTGAAATAAAAATGTACTGTTCCTTCATCATCATTTTCTACTATTTTATAGGAAAGACATGACACTGCTCTGTATAGTAGGATCATTCCATTTTCTTCAGAAACTCAGGGTCCATAAATTAAAAGTTAACATTGATTAATTTGATGGAAATTCAGACTGAGAGATTAGATATGAAAGTAATAATGGCTAAGGTATCAAATTGACTTCACTGATCTTGCCAGTGAGATACAAGTCCCATTTTGCTTTAACATAGAAACTTGTTTTGGAGTTTGTTAGAAGAGTAAAAAAACTCAAAAGCAGAAAAAAAAAAAAAATTCAGTTCTTCTTTACTTAAGGCTAACACATACATTTAGGTACACACACAGGAGAGTGAGAGAAAAGAAAAATAATCTTAACAGAAGGCAAAAATAGCAGTCAATGCCCAGTATAATTAAAGTTAGGATTCAGTTTTAGTGTTAAACACAAGGTATTGTAGAATGTGTGTACTTTACATACAAAATACTTTAAAGGTCAGAATCAATCAGCTGTATTTTACTTGTCATGCCTGCTGGGCTTAACCAATATAATGAATACAGTTCTGAATTTTAGTTTTGTCCCAGACTGATTGATTCTCTATAAACCCATTATGAAGTTCAGTATATTATGGGTCAAAGGCTGTTGTGAAATGAAAAAGAAAAAGGAGAGTAAACACGTACAACTTGTAGAGATAAAGATTTAATCAACCCTATAAGTAACGAAGTGTGTGGTAGCCGTACAGTAGTTCCTAAGAGCCTTGTAAAATGTTTATGTGTCACAGAATTTTGTAATATGAAGAAAACTTTCCTTTATCAACTTTTTTTGTAGCCTGAGGACTAAAATAGTTATTTATGGGTTTCAGTACTTGGGATATAAAATACACTAAACTGAAAGAGCAAAAAGAAGTGCTGATATAATGTGTCAATCATGACCAGTTTCCAGTATCACAATACTATATTAAAAAAATCTGAAGATGCAAAATAGCACTTGCTGTATACAATATAAAAAGACAGGAACTAGTCACTGCTTAGGTCACTATTTATAAAGATAAAATAGGGACTAGATGCATCACGATATAAGATTTTTCTAGAATGTGGAAGAAATGCATGAACACAATGTGTATGGACTAATTGCTAGAATCACATTAAATTGTACTATTGTCTCTGGTTCTCTATTTGGGGTATAGGTCCTAAAGAAAAAAAAATGGTCCTTTATTCAGCATAGCTTACATTTATGACTAAGGACAGTTATTTATGGGAAATGATTAAAAATGCTTTATGATGATTTTAGAGTAGCCTCTTGACAACAATGCTTTAACTGAAAGCTACACAATTAATTCAGATTTGCTTGGCTCTTTAAAACTTTGTATTTTTATATACATTATCCCAGTTAACTGCTATTTCCTAGAAAGAAAGGCTGTATAAGTCTTACTACAGCTTCATAACTTTTCTTTTTTAAGATTTAATATTTATTTGAGAGAGAGAGGAAAAAAGAAAGAAAGAAAAAGAAAGAGAGAGAGCACGAGTGGGTGGGGCAGAGGGAGAGGGAGAGAATCTCAGTCAGACTCCCTGCTGAGCGCAGAGCTGGGCAGGAGCCTCAGTCCCACAACCCAGGATCCAAGCTGAAATCCAGAGTTGAATTCCCAACTGACTATGCCACCCAGGTGTCCCAGGGTCCATAACTTCTTAAACACAATACTAAAATACAAAAATCTCCTAAAATTTAAATTTTTGTCACCACCCTGTAGGTATCAAAACTGACCTGAATTGATGTAGGAAAACTTATAGACCAGTCTGAAAATACATTTCATTAAAAGATAGAAATATGTTTTCTGCTACAGATCATGCTGGGACCATTTTATATATCTAACACAGGAACAAGCAAAATAAAATTGGATTCTAAAATATATGTAGCCCTAAGGGTTTGGGATAAAGGATTACCTACCTGTTTTCCATGGAAATGAGGAGAACAAGGCTGGCAAAATTTGAGTTGCTCAAGATTATATAATACACCTCAACTGTATAAAGTAGGTATTACTATTCTCATTGACCCATTGTGAAAAAATTAAGACCAAGAATTTCAGTAATTTGTCAAATGAACCACAAACTAAAGATTGGACTGATAACAGGATTTCTCTGTCATGAGCAAATGACATTCTTAATTGTATAGTATCTCACTTCTTAACACTTCTGGCTTTTATTGTTTATTTGCTTGCTTTTTGTTTTGTTTTGTTTTGTTTATTATTTCCAGAAATTATTGTGTGCCTCCATTACAACTGCAATACAAATTTCAACTCTGATGTGGTAAAAATAGATTTTACCATTTAGCTGATACCAAAGTAAATCTGGTAATATACTGACAGAACCTTGGTTTCTATAAATCAAATATATGTCCTTTAAAATGTTTTTTATGTTCCTTACTGTGTTCTATATCATACTTTTCTATTTTGCCCTCATATAGCCTCAGACATTCCCTTTTAAACTACTTCACCTTCTTGATTTCTCTAGAGCCTCTTTCCCTGCCCGTCTTGCACGGCACACTCTCAGTTTAACTTATCATTGTGCTCCAAAATTATCTCATCTGAAAGGGCTCCCCTAAAATAGCCTTCCCCCAATCATTACTTCTCCCCCTTTTCATTTTTTTTTCCTTTTCCTTTATTCTTTTCCATAAGAGTAATTTTCCTAATTTACACTGTAATTTTATTTATTTATTTATTATTTGGTTATTCATTTTCTCTTGCTAGAATGTAAGTTCCATGAAGGACTTACTTCCATGTACTTCCTCTCATCCTATTATCATATACTAAAAGCACAGCATGGTGGACATAGGCATTCAGTGAATGAATAATCCAATCCATCACTAAGATCAAGAATTCTTCATCAACAACATGTCTATTGCAATTAACTTGCTCACCCATGTCTTTGGAGCTCTTACTGATTCCCTCACTGCAGCCTGTTTTCTATTCTGTACCTAGCTTAATTATTTAAAAAAATAAATTTTAAAATAATTTAAATCTGTTTATTTTTCCTCCCAGTACTCCATCTGCAACAGCTTAAAGCACATGAGTGACTTGTTGCTCTGAATCCCACAGATGTTCCAAAACATTCTCCAGACTGATCCTTGACTACTTCTTCAATAAATTTGTTTTCATTTGCTTTCGCTCCTTATTTCCTTTTGCTGTAACTTCAGTTATCTTCCTTCAGCTCCTATACTAACTCTCACCTTGCTTCCTGCATGTAGGCCTCTGTCAGAGTGGATTCTTTGCTAAGAATCCTTTTCTTTCCTTTCCTTTCTACCACGTATACCTTCGTTCAGATACCTCTTTGTTTCAGATCTAAATTTTCAGGTCAATTTCTTTAACACACCTTTCTGTGATCCCCTGAAAATGTTAGAGTCTTTCTAAACATGTTTCCAGAGCATCAAAATTTCTTCTTCTTTGTGTAGTTATCACAGTTGTAGTTTCACATGTATATGTGTTTACATATGTGAGGATATTGGCCAAATGCCTATTTCATTCATTAATCTGTAAGTCTCATAAGGGTAGGTGCCTGGTTTTTCCTTAGCCATTGCTATGGATTGAATATTTGTGTCTCTACCCCCCATTCATAATTCCCAACATGATAGTATTTGAATGTGAGACTTTGGAGGTAACTGGATTTGGATGAAGTCATAAGGGACAAAGCCCCGATGGTTCAATTAGTGCTCATATAAGGGAACAAAGAGACACGAGATCTCTCTAACATTGAGGATATCCAAGAAGTTGGCCATCCATAAATCAGAAAGAGGGCCTTTACAAAGAACCTAATGAAGCTGCCATCCAGTCTCCACAAATGTGAGAAATAGATGTTTGCTATTTAAGTCACCTAACCTATAACATTTTTGTTATAGGGGCCCCTGGATGGCTCAGTGGGTTAAAGCCTCTGCCTTCGGCTCAGGTCATGATCCCAGGGTCCTGGGATCGAGTCCTGCATCAGGCTCTCTGCTCAGCAGGGAGCCTGTTTCCTCCTCTCTCTCTGCCTGCCTCTCTGCCTACTTGTGATCTCTGTCTGTCAAATAAATAAAAAAAATCCTTAAAAAAATAAAAAAATATTTTTGTTATAGTACTCTGAACTAAGAGACTCATGTATCACCAGTTCCTCACACAATGCCTCACATAACAGGAATTCAATTACTATTTAGAAAGGAAGAAAAGGTTGAATAAATGAATGATATACTGGACCTTAAGATACCTACTCTACCAGAAAGAAAGAAGCTGCCATGCTAATATGTCTCTGACTTCTCTTTTAAGTGAAAACAACAAAAGAGTGTGAATAGGAAGAACTTCAAAATATGAATTTACTTTCTTTCTACATAGTATCTTTTCTTTATATACTTTTCAATCCATTCCATCTTTTTACTGAGGTTTAGAAATATTTTATTAAAATAACATTTCCCTGGTGGTTGGAAGCAACTTGTGAATCTTTGGTGGGATTGGGAGAGTCTTGCTATTAATGAGAGTATCTAAGGAAATAGCACTATGATAAATCAGAAACAAATACAGATAAGTATCTTGGTGGGGGTAGGAAAGCATAATCAGCAAGAAGTCTAGCTAATATAATTAGTGTCTTGGTGTATACAATTATAGGATGATGTGTTCCAATGTAATTCAAAGGGAGAAGACTAATTAGCTTATGTCTTCAATGGACAGAGCAGACGTAACTTGCAAAAGCATAAAAAAAACAGTCTGAAATACAAAATACTTTTCTAATATCTCAGAAAGGAGAATACATTTATGATTCTACTTTTATACACATGATACATACATTTGTATATTTGTATATATGAAATTAAAATACTCAAATAACTTTCATAAAAAGAAATCACCAAAATTACTTGTCAATCACTGTCATAAAATAAAAAAATGTTTTTTTCCAAATAGGATATTAAATGATTTAGCTTTTCTGAGCCAGATTTGAAACATAAAAATATAAAATATGACAAAGTAAATCAAATTATATCTATGTCACCTCAATCAACTGATTTTTAATAATGATCTATAGTAAGTGTGCGAAAAATACAAAAAAATAAAATTTTCTGATTAATGAATTATTTTAAGACACAAATATGAACTTCCTGTTCTCCCCCATTTTTTCTAATGAAGATTTAAGGTATTTACTTAAACACACTCAATTTAGTATTATATAGAATGAATTATAGACTTGGATATATGAACTTAAATTTGTGAGCATCTAATGATTTCAGTCTTAAAATAAACATAGCCTTAATATCTGTGAAGCTATGCTCTAAGGAAAGAAAATCTAACCATACATTTGCTAGTAATAGCATTTAAAGTATTTTATAAAAATAATTTACTTAAACTGCACAGCATCTGTATAGGGAAGACAAGACAGATTTGAAGGTAGTGAATCAGACAAAATAAATGCACAAGTTTTAGTGTTTACAGACTCTTAGCCATCCTAACCAAGATTCCAGATCTTAATTTCTGTATCACTTTTCATTTTCTATGTTCTTATGTAGCATATCTATAGAATATGACAAATATGAATCTGAGGAAAAAAGAGGATGTTGAGAGTAGAACTACAAAGCAAGTGATTTAGAGTCAAGGATATCCGAATTACATTCTGGCTTCTACCACTTACTAACTGTTATTTTAAGATAATTAATTAGAAAATGCTGAAAATAATAATATTTATTCTAGATGATTGTAAGCATTAAATATTTCATGTAAAACACATAACATGTTAATAAAAGAACATAATGTTACCTTGCAGTGCTATATTTTTTCAATAAAATGTGCAATTAATTAAATCACTAATTTTAATTTAATTGAGTACAGTAGCTATTATTTTTCTCTGCCCTAAATTGTTTAGCTTGACTCCTTTTTTTTTTTTCCCCTTTGTGCCCGCAGATACTGATTCAAGCCTGGTGTGATCCTCTGATGGATAGGCTGGGGGTGTTTGTTGTACACAGTTTACTCAGTATGACTGACTATGGCCATTCAAAGTGAGCTTTGATAAATTGTTTATAGAGTAAAATCTGTTAGCAAACACACCTATGTACCTCATTTATTACTAAATGTGTATTTATGGCCAGGTTTATGCAGTGTGGTAAAAAGACTTTAAGTGCATTTGACACAGCCAATTCTTATGGGAGCAGAAAACTACATGGACAAACAAAATTTCTTTATGGAGTAATTTTGGACAGTTTCAGGAGTTCCACTAGAGCCCCTCACCTCCTTTCTGTTGCCTCAAATTATTTTTATCACTAAGAAAGAATTCTGTAACTAGACATAATGCTACAGATTTATATCCACAGCATACAATAATTTGAATTACTTCCTTTTGGTCTAATGCCTTATTACTCACACACATCTGTCTCATCTGAATCAGTAGCATCAGTCTCAACTCAGATCTTGAGGAAACACAGAGTTTCAGGTCCTGCCTCACATTTACTGATCTGGAATCTGACCTGATTCGCATGCACATTAAAGTTTGAGAATAAATGATCTTAAAGGTAAATGACAAACAGCAGGACCTCTACATAAAAACTAAGTAGATCAGAATGAGAAATAAGAGGTCAGAAATATTCCAGAGTCATGAAGAAAAAAAAGGACAGATGCCATAAACACAAAATAAGTGAAAGATAAACCCCCCCAAAAAAGTGCTGGATTGATATGATTTACAATATGTTTGTATCCCATTTTTCTCCCTTTCAAAAAATATAAATGCCATCTTCTCAGATAATCAGATCACAAATCCAGGACTTACTGTTAATAATTCCCTTTTCTTCACATCCTAAATCAAATCCATCAATTATGCTAACTCTATCCCTAACTTTTACACTTCTCCTTATCTCTACTCTCACGCTACGTCCACACTGGTCAAGACAGACCTGACACAAAGACTGATATTTATATTCTATTTTGTTCCTATTAAAAAAGTCCCAGTTACCTAGAAGACTCTGCGGCACAAATTTTCACCTTCAGTGTTCCCCTACAAATAAGATACAGAGAACGTATGGAGCAAAATCTAGTTAATAAAACTTTTCTAGAGATTACATGAAGAAAAAGATAAAGTAAGGCATGATTTTTTTTAATGCCAATCCATTAGTTGAGGGAGAGACAGAAATACCTTCATTGAAGGTATTTCATTAAACATACTCAATAACTGATAAGATAATTGAAATGCATTTTAGAAAATGAGATTTTTTTAAGAAAATGAGATTTTTAATTGATATTTACCAAATGAATGTGTACAGGTGCTGGGTAGGCAGGGTTGTAAGGGCTCAGAATATCCTAAGCACAGGGCCTTGTATACATATTTTATGAGACAGTTCTGAATGACAAAGAGCTTTGTGGTCCATGTTTATTAAAACTTTGAACCTTATCCTGAAGGCAACTGAAAATCATCACAAGTTTCCTTATAGAAGATTTCACTTCACACAATTATTTAAAAAAAAAAAATAACAGCAAACTAATCTCATCCTGGTAAACATTTTGCAATATGTGTGTATCAAATCATTACACTGTATATCTTAATCATATACAACATTATATCTCAATATATATTGTTATAAAAATAACAAGTAAATGAATGGATGAATATATAAATGAATGATTACCCACTCCAGTTTCACATACAATTTTTTCTTTTTCACGATATGATCAATAATTTTGTTGGTAAGACTGTTGAGAAGAATAGTCAAGGAACTGTTTAGCAAGGTAGGTCTAACCTGATGAGGCCCTAGGCTAAATACTAACAAAGCAGAGAAGTGTAATTAAAACATAATTAAGAAAGTAGAATTGACAGAGTTTGCAATTTTGGATGTACTCTCAGGGGTGATTCTCAATTTATAACTACTGGAGGTTGTGAATGATGACACATCTTACTGAGGAAAAGAATATAAGATCAGAAACATGGTTGTACGTGTCCTTAGGCAGTAATTATGCAAGGAGAAGAAATAGCGTCCATTACCAGCATCAAACAAAACCATTGTCAAAACTAAAATGAAAAGTTTTTGTAAATAGTAATGTTGTTGCTGTATTTATATGAACTTAGTTTGAATTAAATTCTATAAAGAAAGTATTCTATATAATTTTGTCAATGCTTGAGACATATGTCAGACAGTCCGTTAAGTATTTTAAAATATTATCTCTTTTAAATGTTTGAAGAATCCCATGAGGCAGATTCTATCATAATTTCCATCTAACAGATGAGGAAATGTAATTCCAGAATGATTAAATAATTTGCCCAGTTATACAGCTGGTTACTGAATAAACCAATATTAATCCAGAGCTACCTAAATTCTGTATATTACCTGTGTCAATGAGAATTCCTCTTAAAAACAGATGGTGCAATCAAATCTGCTAATCGTAGAAGTTTATGAGGGGACTGATCAAAGACATGTGAGAAAGGGCAGGGAGAACTAGCAAGGTATGATCATGAAACTTTATCTATCATAGTCCAGAAGAGACAAGATGACAGGGATGATTATAATCCAGAAACAGCTAGAACACCTGCTATAATGGCATGAAGAGGTTTCTTTAAGGATTTGAGGATTCAGTGGAGGAACACAGAACTTGCAACCTGTAATCACATAGGGAAAGAGCCAGGAAAATATCATACTTATTAAAAAAATGGGAATTTATCTTAATGCAATTGGCAATAGGAAACATTTATGCATAAGAATTTTGCATTGTCTTTCCTAATTTTCTTTCCTGTTTCAGATAGCTCTCTTTCTCCTACTTTAGAATAACTCCCAATCTACACCTCTTCCACACCCACTTCCATAAGCAAACTTTGGGTCTTTTTCAATAGAAAGGGCTGTCTTTTTTGTAACATTTATGCATTTCTTAACCATTTAACATGTGGGAAATTATGCTACCATTTTCATTAGATTTCTGCTTTTTTTAATGTAAGGTTTTGTTTTGTTTTGTTTTGTTTTGTTTTGTTTTTTAGATTTTATTTATTTGTTTGACAGAGAGAGCTCACAAGTAGGTGGAGAGGCAGGCAGAGAGAGGGAAGCAGGCTCCCCGCTGAGCAGAGAGCCGGACTGGGGGCTGGATCCCAGGATCCTGGGATCATGACTCAAGCCGAAGGCAGAGGCTTTAACCCATTGAGCCACCCAGGTGCCCCTTAATGTCGGTTTTTAAATGTATCTATCACTAGAGAAGCTTTTGAGTGGTATACCATTTTTGACATTAGCACAATGGTTTTTAACTCATAGTTTTACATAAGGCAGTATTAATTAGGAAGATATATATCATGTTTTAACAGAACTGAGTAATTGCCTCTCTGTGCTCAAGTAAAATCCACAGAACAAAGGAACAAACAAAGTCCATAAATTCAGCTCCCTGGGGCACAAATACAGGGTGCAGAATGGACATAGAGAAGCAAACAAAAACTATTTACCATAAACCTCTATGCTGTGCTTCTCTTCACATGAGAAATAAGAACCACATGTTCTTAAAGTTCCACAACTGAGATTAAAAATCGTTATAACCAACAGAGAGGACATAAATGCCAGAAAATCTATATTTAAAGAGGCTATATTATATAAATACACAAGTTACTGACATACCTAGAAGATATAATAGTTAATGGCAAATCCAGAAGAATAAAATAAGGAATATGAAAGACTGAAAATATTCAAATACTTAATAAAAATACTTTCAAAATTAAAGATGGACTGAAGCATAAAATTCAAAAGTCTTCAGTTAATTTCAGGAAACAATACATTTAAACTAATTGTATAACATGTAGGAAAAACAAAACAAAGTCAATAAAAAAAGAACAAGTAAATTGTATATTAGTTGGAAGGAAAGGACTCAGGTTCTCCTACATATTATTAAGTGCCAGAAGGCAATATTAAATTTTCAGAAACAAATATACAACCAACAAATTCTATACCAAATTATGTCATTGTTCAGGGCAATGGTAATAGAATGGGAGTTCTTACACATGAAGGCATTCATATTCTTCAAGAATGAAACAGTCTTCTTTGGAATAATACTCAGAACAATATTGTGTAGGAGTAATAAATTTACTAAAAGGGAATATCCAATGGTAGAGGGCATTTCTAAAATATATAAACAAGTAATAAGAGCACAATTTGTCTAACCCACTGTTGTAACACTATATCATATTATTATTTATGTGCTACCAAATTAGGCCCAAATTTATCAGCATAAAGGAGAATACAATATGAAAATCATCAGCAGAGATGCAAATAAAGTAACAAAATCACATAAATTATATAAAAGGATTTATGATAGAGCTAACTGGACCAGATTGAAAAAAAAAATACACACAAGGACCTGGCACAAGGATGATGAGATCAAAAAACAAAACATCTTTCTGAGAAAATATTGGAGACATAGATAATAAATAGATGAAATCCAAAATAGATCTCTACTCTGGGTTTTTAAAAACATATTCACAAATTCTTTGACACTTTATCAAGATTTCCTTTCCTTTGAATGTGGGCCAGCTTTAATAACAAGTTTCTGAAAACTAGAGTATTGTGAGATTGATGTTGCATGACACTGAGGCTGGGTTATAAAATAGTATAAAACTTCCACATGGCTCTCTGTCCCTTGGGATGCTCACCCTGGGTCCATTTGCCATGTAGTGAGGAAATATGAAGAGGTCATGTGTAAATGTTCCAGCTGACATTCCTGGCTAAGCTCCCAATGATGGCCAGCATGAACCACTAGACATATGAATGAACTAAAATTCAAAAAATTTCTCCCCTATCATCTTTGGGCAAACACAGATGATGCCAAATGGAGCATAGCTGATCTGTCACCACTAAACCTTGCTCAAATTGCAGATTCATTTATTACAAAAGGATATTTTTTTTTTGTTTAAGGTACTAAGCTTTTGGTGGCTTGTTAAGAAGCATTAGATAAATGGGATAGGACTATAATTTTAAAAGACAAGAGAAATGGTAAGTTTGGCTATTTAAGACATTAGTAGAAGTTATTTTTCAAGGAAATACACAAGTATTTGTAATAAACTAACTGTTGAAGAAGGTCCTAAGACCTAAGGATTGTGGGGGCATTGAATTATCCCAGACACAGTTCAGGGTTTCCATATTCTGGTTCAAGAGGGAAGCCAAAAAACTCAACCATATCAGGTACCAGGAGATGAAAACAAATCAGAGAGAAAATTGTGACAGAAACATGCCACTACCAAAATTACTTCCGCATTAGAAAGAAACTCTTTTATAGGGTTCTGGGTAAGTCTGGGGTCAAAAAGTGCGGGAAAACAAGCATTTTGGTATTTTCAAATAATTTATGTTTATAGCTGATATTTGTTTATGTTTATAGTTTATGTTTATAGTTTAATTTTCATATTAGAAAGAACTAAATGCTCATATCTATTGGAGAAGCCTAATATGTCTTACATTTTCAAATCCTAACCACATGACTTAATCATCTATAAATACTCCAGTTATACATCTAATTATTACCTTATATTCCATTGTATACAAAGTTGTATAAACAGTGAGTTTTAGGTTTCTCTTAGAAGAAAACTATATAAATATAACCAATGTTATTCAATATAGTTTTGGTAACCCTGGCAAGTACCATAAAACAAATAAAAGAGAGGAAAAGTGTAATTATTCATGATAAGTTTTGTCTTAGATGATTCTATGATATGATCAGTAATCATAAAATATTAGAACCCAGAATAAAGTTTAACATGGATGCCAAAGTGGTTTTACAAAATTCAGTAGCTTTCTTCTACATCGGTAATAACCAAACGGAAAATATTAAAGTAACTATTCCATTAACAATAACAATGTAAAATAAAGTTCACTGTTATTTACTTCTTTTTACAATGATGTATTTTTCATTTTTTGAACCAAATTTGTCCAGAAATTTGAAGTACAACTTTATGCTGTATTGCTGACTTGAAAATATAAATACATACATTTTATGAACACCTTTTTGGTTAGTAAATATCCCAATTTATATAAATCAAATATTATAAACTATTTATTATAACTATATATTATACATTATATTTACTCTAGTTAAATACTATAAACATGTTTTAAATATATATTAAATTTTTTTTTAAAAGTAAGACATTTAAAAAGTCAAGTGGTGGAATATCTAGAGAAAAAAGAAAAGTATTACAAAAGTGGATTATAATTACAGCAGAAGTTACAACTTTGGCTAGAAAACTACCGTATTCTAGCCACTGAAAATTATGGAGTTTCTAACACTCATGAGTTAACTAATGAATATTCTTCAAGTTGTAAGAAAAAAAAGGATAATGCTAAAAATTTCAGCCTCTAGTAAACATCAATAAGAAAATAAGATGCCATTTGAAATACTTTTAATTGTCCTCCTCTGTGGAAGTTTTTTCTTTAAGATTTTATTTATTTATTTGACAGAGAGAGAGAGAGAGATCACAAGTAGGCAGAGTAGCAGGCAGAGAGAGGGAGAAGCAGGCTCGCTGCTGAGCAGAAGCCTGATGTGGGGCTCGATTACAGGACCCTGAGATCATGACCTGAGCCAAAGGCAGAGGCTTAACCCACTAAGCTACCTAGGTACCCCTGGAAACTAGCTTTAATAAAAACGTGATTTTAACATAATATGGGACCAATCATGGAAAAGGTGCAGATTTTGGAAAGTTTATTTCACATGACAGCCAAATTTTTTCAAAAAATTATTTAATAAAAATTTCTAACAGTGAGTTGATTCAGTATAATTCATTCTTTTATTTGAAAGAAACCTTGCATTTGTTTTGCTTTGCAGGTGTTCTTTTTAGCAATAATACAATAGTATAAATATTTGCAATTCAAAATAAGTTCAAAAGATTGGAAGAAATTATTATGACCGCAAAAATTCCAATTTATGTTATGATGCTTTTTGAAAATGGAAATGTCTTCGAAAAATATTCAAACTAATATTTTAATACTTGACACTTTGTAGAGGTTGATTATATAAAATAAACAAAAACAGCCTATTATCTTGAGAGTGATTTTAAATGTTGCGGTTTTGTACAAAAATTAATTTACATCTTAGAAGACCAGAAGAATTTATTTAAGTCCAAATGGCAGAAAATTTCTAAATTTAGTTGAACTTATAGATCATTATAATGCTGATATGGCTAATTATAATCTATTTATCTGATAAAAATAAAACATAACTTATAATGCTAGTGAAACATGCTATATAGGAACTACTATGAAGTATACTAAAATAAGCAAAATGCTTTTCCTTGTAATGAAATGTAATACAACACTGAGATGCAAAATCGAAATAATTTATTTGGCCATGTGGGTTTGTTTCTAAATTAAAATAAATGGCACTATTTCATCATAAAATCAAGGTTGGAACTAAACCATGTTTAAGTGGTGCCTCTGAACATACTAAGTTATATACAAGGATGCTAATTTATATGTATTCCCACAGTGGTATCAGTGACTCTCAGCCAGGTAGATGACCTACCTAGTCACCAGACTTATCTCTAAAGTCCAGTGGCCAAAAGCAACAACTTTAGTTTTTCCACATATCTAATGCTAGCCAGAAGGGAACTAAGCTTATAATATATATGCTCAAGGACTCAGACATAAGACAACTGGAAGATCTTTGAATGACACAGGAGAATGGAAAGATGAAAAGCCACATTATCTCTTAAATATTTCAAATGGAAGCAGCATATACTCCCATTTCATTAACTAGAACAAATAACATGGTCACACTTTATTCTAAGGAGGCAATGAAGTGAAACTCTCCTTAATTTTCAGAAAAATAGAAAGGAACTTTCTACTAATGCACAGTTAAAATATTGCCTGAACACCCCCAAAATACACATATATTTGTATATATTTACATCTATATGCATCTATATCTATTTACTTTATATTATCTATGAGACAGTTTAAAACATTTCCATAACATATTTCCACATATTACCTCAGCAATTAACAAACTCTTGTGAAAATATATGGAGTCATTATCTTTGCATATTTGTAAGTGACAGAATTAGTACCATAATCCAGTTTTCAGGTTTTTAATTTTCTATTCTTTATGAGTTTAGAATATAACTTCAGTAAAGTCATAAATGTTATATCAAATATTTACTTGTAACATTGAATCAAATCGCCAATTACCTCAAATATATTTGGGAATAGACATTATAAGCAAGAAACTTTTACCTGGATTCCATTCAAAATTAGACAGTAGACCACAAATTCTTCAGAAATTAGGAAAGCATTATCTTTCATATTATTTTTTAATGTCTGCATTGGTATCATCTAACTATTGCTACACAGTTAACTTCCTTTAAAGGGTGTGGCTTACTACAACAATGGTCTGTTTTTCCCCCCTGATTCTATGGGTTGGCTGGATGATTTCCCTACTCTTTTGTCAGGCTTCACTCCTGTGGTTGCATCCATCTGGTGGATCAGCTGTCCGACAAGGCCTCTTTCTTGTCTGGTGGATAGTGCTGGTGGTTAACAGAGTTGCCTCACATCTCCTGTATGTTGCTTTCTTACCCAAGTTAGTAGGCGATATCGACCTCTATGTTCAAAGCATCCTTCCAAGCTTTTGAAGATGAAAGCTGAAAAACCTCTTGAGGCCAAGCCCCATAACTCACCTGACACTTCCACCAAATTCTAATCAAAGACACAAAGGCAGCCCAGATTCAAGTGGTGGAAATAGTTCCACTCTGGATGGGAAGAAGTACAGAAAAACTTTTGGCTATATTTAATCTACTGGAGGATTTATTACTCTGGTTTTGTAGATGAGGAATTAGATGAATTCTCTAGAATAACAGATATCATAATATGGTTTTGAAACTATTAATAAGTAAAGTCTCTTCAATAGCAAGTCATACAAATTATACAAATTATAGGACATGGATCCAGAAAAATAATAGAGTAAAATGCCTATGAGTGGTATGTGTGTGTATCAACAGGTGATAAGAGGACAAGGAAGAGGGATTATTTTTTCCTTGATGTTTCAGGCCATATCTATCTATTATCTATCTATCTATCTATCTATCTATCTATCTATCTATCATCTGTCTATCCATCTATACACACAATTTGTTTTAAAATTGAGCATCCATTCAGGACTACAAGGATTTTGGTAGTTGCTTGTTTACAATTAGATGAATTAACAAAGCTACACACAGCAGCTGCCTAAATGTCCTATTATCTTCTATGAAAAATACCATATTAAGGCTAAATGAAGCATGTAGCTGTAAAAGTTGCTACCATCAGTAAATGATAGGATACATTTATAAAAGCTAGGTTATCTGAAATATATTAGGGATCTTTTGATAAACTGCTCTGGATTTAATTTTCAGAACCATCCTACAGGTGGAGGACTTTACAAAAAGGGAAAGGTAAAATGCTGATTGAAAATTAGGAGACAAGAATCACACACTGCTTATACCCAAGTGTCCTAGCAAATGATTTAGATTGACAGATATCTTGAAGAGTTGCTAAAATGGAACCGTATGTCTGATAATTTCAGGGTGATGACAGTTGAGAAAAGTGAATGTTGCCTTGATTGGGTTATAGAACTTGTGAATATCAGAATTCTGTCAGAAACTTGAGAGGCACAGACACATACTCCTCCACACCAGCCAGAGGCAGAATACAGCATTCAGTTGAACAGCTCATGTAACAACTCCATGACACCCTCAACCTTTTTCATGTCTTTTTGTTTTTTGACTAGACAGAATCACCCACTTCACCATCTGATCATAAGGGATGAAATTTTCTTTTATTAGCACTTTGGATTGACATGACTAAAATCAGAATTTTAAAAGTATAAATAGGAAATGGAGGAAAATTTAATTTTGTATTTTTCTCAAAGCTTTAAGTAGTATTCATTACCAAATATCTCTAACATAAAAATTTTAATAAATACAAGTAATAAATGAATACTTTTTAAAGCTTGTGAAATATTACATATATGGGGATATAAAAATACCAGTTTCCATTCTTGTTTACTATGCATAGAAACAGATCACAAAAGATAAATCTCAAAACTATCTTCATCTCCAGTAAAGACAAAACTTTAATGAGATATAAATAACATTTTAAATCCAAGATTCTTATGAAAAATATACTAGAAATATTTAAGCAGAAATCTTCTTTGTGACAGTGAGAGAGTCTTAGGGTACATTTCATTTCCTCTCGTACACACAGATACTACAAAACTATTAAAATTTAGAGTACAAAAAATGTGATATTATCTTCAATAGGGGACAGAAATGAAGATCATGTTTCAAATTAGATGAGTTGTTTTATTTTTTGATATACCTAAGGTATCTGTGTGGCCTTCACGTGGAAGTCAGTTGGAAATGTGTGCCTGCAACTCAGGCTAAAATGCCAAATTAAAGACATTCTACAGGTGAGGAGAGAGAGAGAGGAGAGACAAAACTCCTACAGAAGAAAACATAAGTGAACTTGATGACAACAGTAGAAATTACACAGTGTGAATAGAGAAAAAGCATACTTTAAAGAAAAAAAAAATAAGGAAACACATTATCAGGGACCTGTGGGACTATACCTAAAGATCTAATGCTTGTGTCAAATGAGTTCTGGAAGGAGAAGATGAGATGATCAGGTTGAAGCTGAAAAAGTACAGAGAGAAATAAGCAGTCAAACTTCCCAAGCTGGACACAGAACAGAATCTTATACATTCACAAAACTGAGTGAACTCCAAGGAAGATGATTTTATTATAGTCAAACTTCTGACAACTAAAGAGAAAGAAAACATCTTGAAATCAGCAAGAAAGATATCTGATTTTACCTATAAGGGGAAAAAATGGAGGTTCAAGAAAGTGATGTAACATTTTCTGTGAATTGAAACAGAACCATCAACCAGAATTTTATATCTAACAAAAATATCTTCTAGACGTTCCCAGATGAAAGGAATCTAAATGAATTTGAAATCAACAGGTCTACCCTAAAAGAGTGTCAAAGGCATTTTCTCTGAACAGAAAGAATGTGGTACATAAAGAAATTTTGGAATATCAAGAAGGAAGAAAGTAAAGATAAAAAGCAAAAATATGAATAAATACATTTTGCTTATCTTCTTTTTTTTGAGATTTTATTTATTTATTTGACAGACAGAGATCACAAGTAGGCAGAGAGGCAGACAGAGACAGAGAGAGGGGGGGAAGCAGGCTCCCCGCAGAGTAGAGAGCCCGATGCTGGGCTTGATCCCAGGACCCCAGGATCATGACCCGAGCCGAAGGCAGAGGCTTTAACCCACTGAGCCACCCAAGCGCCCCCCTTATCTTCTTGATACATAGGACAATCTAGATAAATATCCAAATAATGATGCAATTGAAAAAAAAAAACAATTACAAAATATTGCATTCTGTGTGAGTTCATTTATATAACATTTTTGAAATGATAAAATTATAGAAATGAAGAGCAAAATTAGTGGCTTCTGGAAGAACAGGATGGGGGAGATGGATGTGTCTATAAAAGGGCAATATGAGGCATTCTTGTGATTATGGGGATATTCTGCATCTTGATGTATTATTTTTAACATCTTGATTTTGATATGAATTGCAATTTTGCAAGATACTATCATCAGAGGGCAGTAGGTAAAGTGTACAAGGCATCCATGGTATTTCTCACAACTGTATATTAATCTACAATTAATCTGAAAATAAAAAACTTAATATTTAATGGTGATAATGACAACATGAGAGAAAATTCTGATCATTAAATTTTATTAAGTGTCTAGACCCTCCTGTAAGAAATTGAGAAAGCATTTCCTAGATTATTTCAATAACGGACTCCAGTCTAAACATGACCCAGCCATATTTGCACTGTCACATACATAGGTGAATATTTTCATCTTCTTAGTAGATATATGGAAACTAGTCTAGTGTTCAATAGCATAGGACTTAGAGACTTGCATGCAACATTGGCAGTAGAGCCAAGTAAGGCATGGAAAGTATAGTGAAGCAGGTGGCTCTTGTGCCTTTATCTGCACAATCTAAAGTATTAGCCTATCAATAATATAAATAAACAATTTTCTCATTTTGTTATTCATAAAGTGCTTCTTTTAATATTTTTACTATTACTAATTATAGAAGTAATTAGCACAATTGTAGACTATTGTGCGTGGGGGAAGGGATTTAATTCTTTTAAACCTTAGTTTTATCACTTGAAATAGACTACATAAACTACCTCAGAATATTTCTTTGAGTTATAAGTGAGTTTAACATATATATAAGAACTATTCATAAGATGCCAAAATTATAGAAATGGAGAATGGATTAATGGTTTCCAGCTTTTATGGATGGAAGATGCAAAGGTCCATAAAAAGGCAGAATGGGGTCCTTATATTTTACATATATTTCTATATACATATAAATTATTTCCATATATATGTGTATATACACATGCATACACAAAGTACTTAAAGTAGATTCTGATATGCACTAGATGGTTAATATATAGTAGGCATTGTTTTCAATAACTGTTATTATTCTCAATAATAATGTTTGAGATGAAAAATGATTATGTTAATAGAATACTGAGAGAATAAAAAGCAGTAGTAACATAGTCATGCTTTGAAGAATAAGCATCATTTTCAGAAGCAGAGAAAAGAGTGAAAATAATTTCAATCCAGATCAATTTACTGTCATCTAGTGCAGTTCCATAAACATTAGCAATATCCAGGAAACAGAACAAAAGCATCAGTGATCATACCGAGTTGCACAGAGAATTACAGCGAGTTCCAGCATGACACCAACGCATAGCTCTCTATCACTAGTATTGAATTTGCTTCATATTGAAAAAGTCATCCATGACATCCTCAATCACATTGATTCAAAAAAGATAGTAAACAGGCTTTTAACTAAAATAACTTATTATCCTAAATTGTCAGCCTTGAAAATCACTAAAAACAGAAGCAGAAAGGAAATGAGATATGTTACGAGATATGAGCAAATAATACAGTGTGATTCATTTTTAAAATAAAGAGGCTATTATGCCCAGTGACAGAGTATCTATGACAGATATATTTAATAAAATGGGAATCTTAAAAACAAAGCTGAAAAATATACTGAAATATCAAGGAGCTACAAATCAGATTTAAATTACAGTTCAGTAATATATGGTTAAAAGGTCAGTACAATATCAGTATAAAAATTCCAAGATCACATATTGAGAGATAAAGGCACTTTTTTTCATGATGCGCTTGCACCTAGCCAGAAAATATCCATGTTCCAAATAACCATGTTATTGTGTTCCAAACTTTGAATTAATGGAAGAACGTATCACAATCTATTATTCATATTATACAATATCTATTATGTATTATCTCTATATGCTATATCTATATTATGTATATCTTATGTAATATCTATTCCAATCCACTGTACCTCCCCTGTGTCTTATGCAATTTTTGAGGCTTTTTAAATTTATAAAGTCTTCTCATCTCAAACTTCCCATTTCTGTATTCCCGTCCCCATCTATAACCACATAGAATGCCTGTAAGGGAGACTCATTATCTTGACCCAAGTTCAGGTTGTTATTTTTTCCTCTATGGAAGGATATGTATTAATAAAGGAAAAGTATGTTCTATACCTTCAAAAAGAGATGGATATGCATTAACATGCTGTATTGCAAATTTACACCTGTTTACCCTCCAAATATGAACTTTTTATCATATATCATTTGTGATATGAGTATTCACAAAACCAATTTCTGAATAATTCCCATATGCCAAATATTTCACTAGATAGCATTGTCTGTTCCAGTTCCAAAAGAGCCTGCATAAGGTTAAAGTTATTAACCACATTTATATGTGAGATAGAAGTAATAATATAAATCATACATATTGTCTAGATGATCAAAGAGATAATGTGTGAAAAGTGTCTCACATGGAGAAGTTTAGAAAATGTATACTTTATTTATAAGATATTATTATAACAGAAAACATAATAAATTTTAATTCTGGAAAGTAAGGGATAATATTAAAGGAAAAAAAATAAGTTTCTTTTCCCTTCCTACAATGAACTGTTTCAATTCTCAAATGTAGTCATTTTCATTATATCAGTATTCAGTTTTTAGTATTCTAAAAGCACCCTATCCAACACAGTAGCTACTGGTCACATACAACTATTTAACCTCACATCAATTCTAATTTGTTTTCTTAAAATTCAAGTTCTTAGTCACAATAGACTTATTTCAAGTGCCCACTAGCCATATGTGGCAAGCAGCTATCCAACTAGAAAGCCAGAAATAAAACATTTCCATCATCACAGAATCAAACAATATACTTAATACAGTGGTATTGTTAGAATCTTGAGGACAGTGTTTATCCATCCTAGATAAAAGCTTCATATAGTCGAAATTGTTCTTGCAATTCCCTGGAGTAATTAACATTTAACAGGCTATAATTAGAATTTTTAGAATTTTTTTCATAATGGCCTTTTTTGTCCCCTTATGCTTTGGAAAATACTAGTTTCCCTAGAAAAAGCAACATATTAAGTAGGTGGTTTTTATCCGGGTTCCATTTATTTTAATTAAAAATTATATCTCCTTGTAAATACTGGACTCACAAAGGATAGGGAAACACAAGAGAGTCACAAGGGAACTGATACTGAGAGAGAAACAATTTTCTGTCTGGCTTTAAATACTCACTTGGGGAAGTACTCTTTAACACTATGCACTGTTTATGGATTGATAGTCAATTCTCTTCCTCACTCTCTCTCTCTTTCTCCTAATTACTAACAGGTAAATTCCACTTTATTAAATCAATTTCTGAAGCTATTCCACCTCTAACTCTTGACTTAGCTATTTGTGACAGTATGAATGGACTCTCTAGAAAAGAGATATAGATTTTTGGAATTTAACTTATATACACATCCCTCTTTTTTCTTTGACATTCTCACCCCTTTTAGACCTAGGCCTTCTAAGACAAATAATGCAATCTATTAAAAAACAAAAACAAAAAACATTCCTTCTTTATTGTTCTTTCCTTCTTTGATTAAATGCAAATAGTCTAATAAATGGTCTTTGTTTATGGGCAGATGAGCAAAGTAGGAATGGAATTAATTGAACCATGTTCCTATGAAGTGTTCTTGATTAATCATTCTCCCAAAACTTGTCTACAAACTCTAAACTTGAAGAATTCTCAATCTTCTACCTGGCAGAATAAACCACACATCTGTTTGTCTTCTTCAGTACATATTTTGGAATTCAACTCAGGTGTATACTTAATGACAAATCTATCAGCTTGCTGTATTCCAGAAAATTATAAAAAATTCTGCTTAAACAGTGGACCATCCCCTTAGCCTTGTATCATTATAAATTTGTCACATGTTCTCTTTTGCTGCCATAGTAATAGAAATTTAAGAGGAAGAATACATATATGTATGGTCAACCTGCTCCCTGAACCAGAAAGCTGAATACAATTTTTAAGTATTTTTACTATATGGGATTCTATTATATGGAAATAACACTTGAGCCAGCAACTAGTATCTAGTGTTAGATTTTGCCCTAAAATGCTGCTCAGTCTCTTATAAAAAGAAAGAAAAGTGCTAGGAGTTTTATGTTCACTCCTCCACTGAACAGGAGAGTACAAAGCACAGCTCTTTGGTTTGATGTATAAGGAGAATTTATTCTCCAGGGCTCCTTGCAGGATCAGGCTGAGTGTAGGAACTATCTTGAAATTACAGGCTTGCTTGGCTTCCTCTCCTTCCTTATTCAATCTCCTGCCCCCACCCCACACACAACTGGTTTCTCCTGAGAACACTTCCTTAATGTACCACTCATACCTTAATCTTTGGTTTGGCATCTGCTCTATGAAAACCTCACCTAAGACATTTGGATTTAGAAATGGTCCTGGGAAGCAAGTTTTAAAACAGTAGTTGGATCACTTGCCATCCAAATGTTAATGAGGACTCATCTCTAGTATTAGGAGAAGTGGTGAGAAGCCTGGTATACATTCGATTTTAATTATAAAATAGTATTTAACATGTAATCAGAAATACCTTTCATTTTGGAATTTTTTTCCTCAAGAAATGGGTAAGTATTTGCTTTGTATCTGGTGACTAAAAGCTCACTGCTCAGATCTTTCCCAGAATAAAGAGAAGGTTAGTCTAAAAACTATGTTTTCCAGTACAGAACATAGGAAATAGTTATAATATCTCATTGGCAGAATACCAATTTTAGAGAGTATGAGATCATACCACCACTAAGCACTTTATTACCTTTTCTTTCTGACTCATTTGTTTATGACACTTCTGTGTCCTGAAATGCCATCAACTATCACCCTTTTCTGCCTGCAAAAATCAGTAAGGACTACCATCAATGTCAGAGACAGTGAATCTCTCTAACTTCCTTTCCAAAGGAAATTCAAAAGGCGAGTAAAAGGCATTAGCTCAAAAGTATGTAAAGTCATGAGATATTGTGTGTGTGTGTGTGTGTGTGTGTTTACACATACGGAGGGTATTCATTTTTGGATGGGAAAGATGTGTGTTTAATGTTATCGAACTGTCAGTAGGGAATTTGGAGCCGTGGAGGATAGCCAAAATGACAGATGCATGTCCCTGGGAAAAAGGAACAAATTGGGATCCATTTTAGGGGGAAGGATTAGCCTTAGTTTGTGATATGTATTTTCATTGTAATACAAGGGAAGAAGAAATGTATAGGTAGGGTTGCAAGTTTAGTGACAAGATATTGAGGAATTTCTTATTTGATAAAAGTTATTAGGACAGAGGTAGTGAAGTAGGATTAGAGGACAATGAAGAAATGCTGCAATCTTTGCTATATTAAATTAGAGCATGGACTATCAGTGGATATATAGAACTTCTGGATAATATTGGTAGCTAAATTAACAGACCAAAATTTCTAATGTTCTCAATCTTTGGTAATACATATATATTTTTTCTAAATAGTGTTTAGAAGTTCAAGGATAATTTCAGTCAAAATAGGGCAAGAAAGCTGATGTTGACAAGAGAATGATTAAAGTTTTAAACTATGTAAATGGGGTAAAAAAAAAGTAGCAAAGAATTGAACCCTGTTGGGGTGCCCGGGTGGCTCAGTGGGTTAAAGCCTCTGCCTTGGGCTCAGGTCATGATCCCAGGGTCCTGGGATCGAGCCCCACATAGGGCTCTCTGCTCAGCAGGGAACCTGCTTCCTCCTCTCTCTCTCTCTGCCTGCTTCTCTGCCTACTTGTGATCTCCATCTGTCAAATAAATAAATAAAATCTTTAAAAAAAAATAATTGAACCCTGTTGAGTAAGTACAGATAAAAACAGGCTAAATGAGTGCTTTATGTCAGAGTTCTAATTCACTCACTAATGATCTCCCAAAGTAAGTTTAGTTTTTAGAGTGGTATCCTTAAGGTGATGGTGATTGTTTCAATTGCTGCCTAGCTGTACATTCAAGGAACTACAATTTTTTTTTTTTTTACTGCTAATCTTTAAAGGTGAAAAGCAGAGGGATGTCAGGAGGACTATTTTATTTCAGTATTCAAATATTTTATGCATATAGGTAAGAGAAAAGATAAGTTTCCTTTCCATGTAATCTTATTTATGAAAAGGTTTATGTTTGAGTTCCTCATGGAGAGCAGGGAAAAAAAAATACATGGTGTGAAACTATATTGGTTTGCATGTTTCTATTTTACCTGATGTGATGTTTTAAATGTGGATACCACTAGATGAGGTTCTTTAAATCATATTTCCTGCCTGCTGCTGAAGACCAGAAGGGGTCTGTGTGAGGCAGAACAACAAGCAAAGAAAATGGGAAGAAATTTCTGTGGAAACTGTGAATTGTCTGAGAAATTCTGAATAGTATGTTTATTTTTCTGTTTGCTCAGTGGACCAAGATTAGTTGGGTTATTCTATTCTAAAGCAATAATAATATAGGCACCTTTAAAAATTAAAATACTACTTATTAAATAATTTTGGTCTGGCCATTGTGTTAAGAGCCCTGTGAAGATTATCTCAATTATAACTGCAGCCCCAGTTGTAGGGAGTATTTTTATCAGCACATAATAGTTGAGTATAGAAAAAGCTTGAGAACTTAAGTAATTTTCCTAATATCACAGTTAGTAAAATTCAGAGAGGGATTCAAGTGCAAGAAGCAGTCTAGTCTTTAGCTTATAATCTTCAGAGTGTGTAGCCAACTACAGTTCTATATGTCTCAGAGTGATGTTTTTGCCAGGTGAAGCAAATATCATTTCTGGCTCCTATGTGTAAGGGAGAAATGACTCCTTAAGTGTGGTTTCCAGACCAATAGCAGTGCCAGCACCTGGGAATTTGCCACGAATCCAAGTTCTTACACTACCACAGACCAACTGAAGCAGAAGCTCAGATTGCCAGTAGGGGCAATCTAACATGATTCTGACACCTGCCACAATCTGAGGATATAGAGTGTGGTCACAGTTCTTGAAGTCATTTGATTTTCATCACTGATTGTCCATGACAGGGTTACTCACATTTAACATCATTGGATTTGATGCTTAGGCATTTTTATTTCCTGAGCAAGAACCTCCTATTCCTGGTTGGAAAGTAAGATCAATACTTAATCTGATCCCATTTTCACTGAGTCATTTAGACATTTAAAAATTTTTCTGAACTATGGGTAATATTCTTCTCATCTTTTATCTGATACTGGTGGTTAAATTTGCCTGGCTTTAGAGAATGTCTTTTGTCATTTCGATGGAAGGAGATGTTAAGTGATAATTTTAAGTTCTCTAAGCAATTCAAACATTCTTTTTCTCCCTTTTCCATGGCACCATAATCATTCTGCAATATTTCTCTCATGCTCCTCATCTGACCTCACCTTATAAGAAAATTTTTCCACAGAATTTTGTACTCGATTTTCTCTAAACAGAATTTATCGGTTGGGCTGTACTGTAAGCTTTGCGAACCACTTAAGTCAGTATCTAATACACTAAGATTACTATTTTAAGAGTCATGAAAAAGGTTGAATTCTATCCTGAATAGAATTCCCTGTATCTTTCATACAATCCTGTGGGCTGGTCAAACTGGGACACTTTTGAGATCTATTTATATTCATCCGTGCTCAAGATATTTACATTTTAGAAGATTAATAGTTTTAAAGGCTGAAATTTCAAAGACTATTCCCCTCTTTAGGAAATACTTTATTTTCCTTGAAAAATCTGCTTATTATTTATAATCAGTTGAAAGAAATTAGAAACAAATACTATCATAAACTCATTTTCATAGTATGTGTCCTTTCTTTTCTATCTTTACTACTCTTCTTTTTAAAAAAATCAGGATGTTGGGGCACCAGGGTGACTTAGTTGGTTGAATATCCAACCCTTGATTTTGGCCCAGGTCATGATCACAGGGTGATGAGATCGAGGCCCACATCAAATTCCATGCTCAGCATGGAGTCTGCTTGTCCCTCAGCCTCTGCTCCTACTCCCACTTGTACAGTCTCTCTCTCAAATAAATAATAAATAAATGATCTTAAAAGTCAGCAGGTCATGTTTAGAATTATGAATCAATGAAAAATGTTTCCAAATAACTCTGTCTTGACCACAAACACATCATAATATTTTTGTTTCTACAGCAAGCTTGGCTTTGTTTGTAAATATACATAGGTTACTTGAAGTAGACTGCCACACATTTATCAACAAACTGATAAACACCAAATTTATGTGTATGTTCTGTTGACACTACATCTCAATACATTTTACATTGTTCCTATTCATGTTGCTAGTATTTTAAAGACACTTTAAAGCAATCAGGGGACTATATAACGAATGATACCTCTATTCTGGTGTCTAAGAATGTTTATAAAGATGGATATAACATTGCTGGTGGGGAAATCTTTGCTTACTGATTCCCCTACTTATCATATGGCAGTAAAGGAGTTTTGGCTTTGTTATGCTGGGGAATTCATTCTCAGAGCATTCTTCATCCTACAAATAACTCATCAATAAATCATTTCAAATAAGTTGGCACATGATTCTTTTGCAACATAATTGGTTAAACTCAGTGTGCAAATTTTGTTCCTGCTACAATTAGTGCAAAAAGACACACACAAAAAGTGTGTCATATGTTACAATTATATTAACATGAGAATTTAGTGAGAATAATTACATTACAGGAAAAGACCCATTAAGTATGAATTCAAACTTTTTGTATTGATCCAACAGAATATTTCAATTAATCATTGGCTATGTAAGACTGAAAACATTTTTTGGAAGCACATTTTCAATAATCAGTCCAGAAATCCCTCTTGTTTGAAGCTAGTATCCTATTAAATGCATGTTTTAATACATCAAAACACCTACAGACTTTAATACTCTTGTACATTTTCTTCATTTCTATATATAAATCAGTTGATAAATACAATTTACTTTTCACTGTTCTGGTCATGCACAGCATTATTTGAGTTCTAGGTGTTTCCATTTAAGAGTTGTTGCAACAAACTGGAATTATTACATAAGAGATCACAGGAAGATAATTTTGGAAAGAGATTTTAGTATGAGACTTAGGTCAGGGATTTGCACATCATAGACTTTTAGAGAGTCTGTCTACCATCAATTCCTTCATCAAGCACCTAACAGCATAAACATTGATTGGTGAGTTGACATCTTCCCTCCTATGTCATACATAGAATATAGAATCAATGGTATTTCAATACTAGCACCACTGTAATTGAATTCAACAGGAAAAAAAAATCTTCAGATGAATAAAAGTATAAATTCATGGAAAATACCTCAAAACACATACTTTACTTTTTTACTCTTTATTTTTACTTTTTATTCTTTATTCCTCACTTTCAATGAAATAAGTCAACTTCAATATCAGTAAGATCTCAAAGAGATACTTATTTCTTATCTTCCATAAAAATTTACCTAATTGTCATTTACTGGTACTTTCTCTATGATTCCAAAATATAAAAATCAGATTTTCTGAGATCCACATATTTTAATGTACTTTGCCTCTCTTACTACTTTAAGAGGCATTGCAATGTTCATGTAGTATGTATTTTGTATTTAGTACCAATCCTTCCATTTCTAACCAATATAGTAGTTTATATCCCCCCTTTTCTTTATTATTAAATGGTTCTCTTCTAAAGCTCTACCTCCAAAGGCATATGTTACTTTTTGATAGCTACATTTTACAGTTTGTCTCAAAGAGAATTTCCTTTTCCCTCAGGTTGGGACACCATAAAAGTTTTGACAGATGAATAATGAAACTTAAAATGCTTTTACATTCATAGTTTCCTAAACTTAGCATTGCATTCTTTCTCATTTTAAAACCCTATTAATAAAAGAAAAAAATAGATTGCAATATCACTTTTGAGAAATCATTCTCTTCTACATTGCTTTTCTCTTTTGCTTCCTCACTTTGCACAACAGGCTTATTCTTACTTTGCTGTAAGCTTTTTGCAATTATGAGACAGAGAACTTACATCAAATCAAGTGAGGAAGACAAGTTAATGACAAACTGCAAAAGAAAACATCAGTGTGGCACACCAGTTATGTACTCATTACTTCTTAATAAACTGTCTTTAAGAAAACCACCATTTCCCTAGTAACCTGGATAAATGCAACCTTTACTTGCTTCCTGAACCAATTTCATTTTAAAGTGATGATATATCAAAACCATATTTCATTGTAATGAAATCACTATGAGGCAAACAGCTTTGAAAAAGTAGGCTACTAAGACTTTTTTTCTGCTTTTCTCCCCCATCTAAACACAAAGAAATACACATAAAAATTGTGTGACTGGACAGGTTCTTACTTCTCTGATAGTAAAGCTTCTTGTGTCAAAAAGAAAGAAATAAGGTCTTAGGTAATTTACTCATCCAAAATTGTTCTTTGCTGATATTACAAAAGCAACACAACATCCATCTAACTGCTCCGGTTTGGGGTATTCTTCCTTTTAGGATTGTTCTTCACCTTTCTCTGTTTGTTCTGGGAGTGGGGTGCTGCTCACTGCAGGTAAATAATCAAGGCTTTCACATCAGTTAAGTAAATAGAGTCACTGCAGCCTGCTGGAGTGTGACAGGGAGAAGGGAGTAGCCTAGTTGTTTCATTCTCTCTTTGTTTTGGGCAGAATCTTCAGTAATAAATTGAATCTTCTGCCAGGGAACCTTGTCCCTGATCTCAACATCGCTTCCTTTGGCCTAGAAGAATTTATTTTTTTTCTTTCCCCTTCTGCTTTCTAGGCTTGTTCACCACATCCAGTCTGAATTTTCAACTCTTTCATCAATGATGTAACTAATTCCCTGCATCAAGTTCCTTATGCTTAAATACTTATGTGTATTTCCAATTGCTTGTTTGTTCCCTGACCAATACACTGCTTATAAAATAAAGGTTATAAGGAAGATCTCTATTAAATACCATATGGCATTCAGCCAATAAATATTTTTCCATCAAGCCTCAAAATTTCAGGGTTGCAATGGATCTTAATATCCATGTTTAATATAACTATCATCTTGAATACGGTTCCTAGCAAAGACTATGTTATTTCCAGTCTTTGTTAGATCCAAGCATGTATTTTGCCTGTTAACTTTTTTTTTTTTAATACAAATTATTTCTTCCTGTCAAATTGGAATCTGACCTATTTGGCTTATATCCATTACTCTTTCAGGTCATAGACTGAGTTTTAAGAGCCTACATATTGCACTATATCACCTTATTTACTTCGTCTGAAAAAACAGCCTCAAAGTTTTTGCTGAAATAACTAAGTGAGATGAGGAATGTTAAATCATTTGTTTGCCAGAAGTATCAATTCCTTCCTTTCTTCCTCTAGTACCAATTCTCCTACTTCTCATATGACAGTTTCTTGGATGTTCGAAGAATATCTCTCAATTTTTTTCTTATCCAGTTCAAGAATCCCAGGCTACTAAAGCATTCCTTAAAGTATGTATCATCTTTTTCTTTCAGACTATCACTCATTGATCTCTGATGTAATAGTTTCAGTTTGTTGCAGCAACTCCTAAAAATAAACACCTAGGGCACCTGGGTGGCTCAGTCTGTTAAGCATCTGCCTTCAGGTCAGGTAATGTTCCCAGGGTTCTGGGATCGAGTCCAGTAGCAGGCTCCCTGCTCACTGGGGAGTCTGCTTCTCTCTCTCCCTCTCTCTCCCACTGCTCGTGCTCTCTCTCTCTCTCTCAAATGAATAAATAAAATCTTTAAAAAACAAAACACCTAGAACTCAGATAATTCTGTGTATGACCAGAACAACACAAAGTTATATATATCTATTCATTCATTTATATAAATGAAGAAAATGTACCAGAATATATATGAGAGTATAATCAAACAAACTGCTGTTGTCATTAAGTCAAAGATTGCAGTGATCATTAGACATACTCTGATTTTAGATGTGCTAAAATGTGGCGGAGGGTAATGACCAATACCATTGTAAGATATCATCAGGTGTAAGAGTCATCCTGAATTCAGAAATGGAAAGATGTGGAAACATGGCTAATTGTGTCATGCTGCAGATGTTCCATATTTCAAAACATAAATTCAAGCAAAAAGAGTGTGTTTTAGATTTATCAAACCCACTCTGCTAATATAAGTAATGTTCATGGCAAATTTTTATCTACATATTTCCTATTTTTGGTGTTTTTATAAATAGTGTTTCTAAAACTTGTATTTCCTGATAACATAGCAAGTATAGAGAAATACTAGCCATATCTTATTCTTCCTGCTGGTTCAGCATGACACCATCAATAACATAGATCAATGTTTTGATCTGTGAGATGATGTAATGGTCTAAATCTCTTCTGACTATATTATGACAAAAGTTAGAGAATTAACATGGGACAAAATTATAAATATTTTTGACTGTTCATGGAAATGCAAACTATCTCTGTTTTTCCTGAGAGGAACAGAAAAGCATTCATCAAATCTATAGGTACACAGCTTGTACCTGAAGGCTTATGCTCTAATAATGCATACACATGCAGCACAGCAGCTGCAATCATAGATACTAATTGCTTAAGCTTGCAGTAACAGACAGCCATTCTGTCTGGTTTTTGCAGAGACCAGATTAACTAATTAAGTAGGGTGATCATATGAAACACCAGGAATCTTCTTTTTTGATTGCACATATTAAGGCACACCCTCATTATCTGTCTGTTAATTTGGGACCCCCTGATATCATGCTCCATTAATAATCTCTACAATTTAATGGGTCAAAACCTTGTTGGGCCTTCTGCTCTTCCAGTTGTCTCTGTAATTAGACCTGCTGTCTTCTGTCAGATAAGTTCCCCTACCTAGCCTCTATTACTTTTGGATCTCATCATCTGCAAGGTTATTAACAAGACTAACTGAACTAATACCTCAGCTATAAGTCCTGACCTAAAGAAAAGAGCCACCACAGAACTTCTTAGTGATGCCTGAGGCCCATTCACTGGCACATTTCTAATGGATTCCTTGATTAAGCACCTTCAAATCCAATCTCAGAGGTCATCTATGTTCTCCTGATAGTGTATTCTAGATAATCCTTTTAGCTTATTCAGGGTAGAATATCTTTCCTCCCTGGCCAAGACCCAGACTATGCTTAGAATTAACCTTAGTTATCAGACTGTTGTCCAAGAGAGAAGGCATTTGTTGCCTTGAAAGTAGTGGTCTCTGGAATATGTTCCCTCATGGACCAAGTGCTACTTCCTAATAGGGAAGAGGGGAGATGCAAGATTCTTTGTGGGAACCAACCCAGATGTCTCCATCCAGTGTTCCAGAATTTTTCCTAGTAAAAACTTTGGTCTTAGTATAATAAATCTGCCTTGACTGAACATTTAGCCTCTCTAGAATTGAGACTTTATTGGACTCTGTTGGGAAGAGTCCAGTATACAAGTGAGTCAGCTCTTTAGCTTGTCTGCTTTTCCATTAAAAGTTAGAAACACCTTTTTGTAATCTACCAAAAAAGAAAGAAAAAAAAAAAGCCCACAAGCTCTCACATTTAGTCTTTATCTATCTGTTTATTGCCCTCGATGTCTTATCAATCTCCACAGGTCTCAATACAACTTAATAGTAACCAACCAACCTGGCTGACCTTGTAGGCACTATTAAACCATATATATGTAATACCTAAACAATTACACTGGCAATCAGAATATTTTGGAAGGTTATCACTGGTGAAATCTTCACCAGTTGCGTCTTACATTCCACATGGGAGGAGTTCTTTCTTGCAGTATTGTGGGTGATCTAGTTATTAAGTCCCACTTTACTGTATGTGTTTGTTGACTACTCCTATTTACCAACCTTCTCAATTCTGGTCATCTGAGAAACAGACACCATGATGGAATATAATGTGTGAGAGAATTATGGGAGAAACACTTGTAAAAGTTAAAGGGTGGAGAGGACAAAAGGAGATAGGAAGACTCTTAAGACTACAAGCAAGTGTCACACTGGTGACAGAAAATGGAAAGAAAAGAGATTGTGTAGAAAAGTTTAGACTGCTATTTCGCTCTGAGAAAACTTGGCAAAACTCATAATAAGTCTTGGAAGAAATGTAGGTCGTTAGTAGAGTCCCTCATAGGATATCAATAACCTGGGTCTAGGACCACCATCATTACAGTTAATGTCTGAGAAATTCTCAAGACAGAGTGGTGCCATCAGGAATGCTATCTTGGATATGAAGGTGCATCAGGTAGGTATGTACACTCCCTGGTGCTCTCTGCAGCATTTTCTCTTTGTTAGGTAATGTGAGCAGAACTCTTCTAAGTCTGCCATCTGTAGGAAGAAATAGTGGGTATGAGTAGACCATCTGTGTGCAGGCAACAGGAGGTGCCCTATGTGTACACAAATGAAAAGTAATCATAGACTGAACATCAGTCTGTTTTTTATTACCTATGTGTAACAGTAATTCTAAACAATGTCAAAGATAAAATATTCCTCCTCACTGGGGTGGACCTATGCCTCACTACTCCCTCAAATGCGTATGCCGTTGCTGCATGAAATACCTTTTCATTTCTAAATTTCTACTTTCTTTGAAGGGCCAGGACACAGAAATTTGGAGAGAAGTTGCCTAGTTGTGAGAATTATCCCTATTTGTCACAAAGGGCTTGCTATTACAATATTCTTCATGACAAAAACACTTGGAATTCTGTTAGTATTTACTATGATAGAATTTGCCCTATGTTACAACAAATCTTCCGAATGTTTTCTCTCTAGTAAATGTGGAATACATATTTACAGGTTTAAACTTGTTATCGTTCTCTCAAATCAATGTCTTTATTCTTCTTTTTATAGAACTGGATATCTATTATCTTTCCAAAAAGCACATTTGAAAAATGCTGTGCCACTAATCAGGAGGAACAAAAATTGATACATTATGTATTTGTTGAGCATGTATTTAAAAGCATTTAACACTAAGTAGAACAACAGAAAATTCATGTGGGGAAGTAAATATAACTGGAGTTAGAAAGAAAATTTATATATAATTTACAAAAAGTGCATAATTTTATAGTTTCCTGAATTTAATCAACCATTCAACATATAAGCATTTAAACTTAAGATGAATCTGCTTGCATTTTAGGAAAAATATTTAGGTAGTCTGTTAATATTTTAAATTCAGACATTTTACAGAACTGTAATGACCAAAACAAATTAAAATTATTATAAGAGAAAATGATGCAAGGGCTTCTATTAATGCCTAGAACAGAGCCATAGTCTACTTTGATAAAATAAAACAAAAATCTTTGGTAGGAAAAGAAATATCACTCTACCTATTTATTTAGACCTGGTCATTAAAGTTAAAATGCTGGACATTGGGGCGCCTGGGTGGCTCAGCGGGTTAAAGCCTCTGCCTTCGGCTCAGGTCATGATCTCAGGGTCCTGGGATCCAGCCCCGCATTGGGCTCTCTGCTCAGCAGGGAGCCTGCTTCCCCTTCTCTCTCTCTCTCTGCCTACTTGTGATCTCTGTCTGTCAAATAAATAAATAAAATCTTTAAAAAAATAAAAAAAATGCTGGACATTGATTATAGGGGAAATTATTCAGAATGATATAGCAAAATATATGCACAATCACATTTATCACAGCTAAATGGAACTAATATTTTCTAAATCCAGTACAATTGTTTTGCTTATGTAACTGCTTATTTACAGGACAATATATAAAAGCATTTATTTGGAAACCTTAGAAAGACATGCTACTGGAAATAAAACCATTTCTTAAGAATACTTTGGCTATATATCATATAAGATTATAGTCATGCAGATACTGATTTACCCTTAACTTTTTGAAAAGGGAGGAAACACTTTGCATATCTCTATATATCCATCTATCTGTGCACTTTGTATGGAGGAGTCACAGTTCTTTGGGTGTGCCAGTTTATTGATACAGGACAAAGAACACAAAGGACAGCACAAAGGTTTTATTGGGACTGACCATTAGAAACAACACAAATCTAGAAAGGTAGCTTAGACTTAACATTAAAGGGCCTTTGCAACAAATAAGCTAGCTACTTTATTCTAACTGTGGGTTAGGTTTTCCAAAAGTACTCATTGAGGTGAAGTTTGGACGGCGAGATGTTGGTTAGGGAATGAGTTATATGATGGGAAGGAGGAAGAGGTAAAATTAGTCAGATGGATAAGCTGAACTGAGATTCAGACCAACAAAACTTCAGCCATCCCTGTAAGAAATTCTGGAGCAAATATTGTCCATCAAAGTTGTTCCACATTGAGCCAGATGGCTGGGCTTTTATATTCCCACCTTGCTCTGTCATGGAATATAGGGTATTTCTGTAAGGATATGACCACAGGCAGCTAGGCAAATCATAAAGCGATTGACAGGTGTTGGCTAACCATGCTTTCTGTAAGAGGACAGCAAGCCTTTGCTTGAAAGAGAGTCAGGGCAGCCCATCTCTGTCTTAGAACAATTTGAAAAACATTTTTGGAGTCTCACTCCTTTTTATGTGTGTTACATCTTAGCAAAAGATTGGCAAAGACTCTATACCTTGGCATAGGCTAAGTAAATAAAAATACTATGGTACCAGTAAGTATTTTCAATCCTAGAAACCACAAGTAAAATATTATATTTTAATATAATTTTCATAATTTAAAATAAGATATAAATTATTTCTTTGAAGTCTTTTATTTATGTTTAATTATATGATGTCATATATATGAAACTAATGGTATGCATTTAAAAGTTACCTTGGGAACCAAAATTCCTTTCTGTTTAGGCTTGTTAGTGAAAAGTAGGTTATCATAGAATCCCAAACTGTATAGACAAAAACAAGCTATGAAATAAAAATAGAAGGATCCTTTGAGTTAAAAATGGCCTTTTTTATTTTATTTTAAACCAAGAAAAATAGATTTAAAAATAGAAACATGGACAACATTGTATCAAAAATAATTACAACTATAATTGATTTTCTATGGATTACTGAGAAGCTCTGTCTCATACTTACTCTTCTACTCATTGCTTGTGATCAACTTGACTTTAAAATTGACTGCAGGTTCCAGATAGTAAACATTTTACTGGATACAGCATCTTTCTCTCTTTTTATTATCTCCACATATACACTAAAGGGATGATTTTATTTGTAAAAGAACATGCACTATCATAATTCCTTGGGTCTTTTTTTCGTTCAAGCTCTGATCAGCCACCCAATATATTTGGCATTTTGCTTTAAGGGTTTTCTATTTAAGTACAACTTGATTTAACTCATTTTCTGTCTTTAAATGGATTTTTAAAAATTTATTTCTCACAATAATGATGGATAATTGAATCATAGTTGAGAATGGATTGTGGATAAAAAAAAATCAATCAAAGCACATTAAATGTTAATTGAATGGGGGAGAAGGGAGAAGTGAAAGACAAACACCAAAAAAAACATTAAAGCAACAACTAACATTACTCAGTACAAGAAATAATGCAAATCTTCTTTGGTGAGCATAAGTAAAAATAGCCTATATCATTTTTCTCCCTCCAACAGAGAATTATTTAAGGAAGAACACAATGAAGAAGATAATATAGAACTACTAGAAGACTAGGAGTCTCAAGAGTTAATCTCACATAGACCATAAGTTATAGGATAACTTATATTTTAGATGGTTTTTATATTCTTATTTTTTTGTATTTCAAATGAAATAACTCTCCTGAGAATCACTGCCTATGTGTCTAAGATTACTCTTTCCATTCTCCAGTTGGAACTTAGGAATTGTCATTCCATTCCACCCTCTTCCAATCATTTCCCTCTGTTTCTTTGACTATACTCCTGACCTTTGGGAAATGGTTATGACTCTGAAAATAAGACAACAGAGAGAACTTTAGTACTCTGATGTAAGAAATTTTCCTTAGAAATTATTAATCATTACCTTGGAAATATACTTCATCAATATCATTGTACCTCACAGAAATTCACATTTCCTAGAATTTAGGGTGACTGACATTTTGAGTATGGGTATTTTCATGTGTGTGTATGTGTGTGTAAATTTTGACAACCTACAATTTAGAGTATAATAGCTATCTAAGAAGTGCGTATTCATTTACCAAAATAAACTGATGTTTGCAATCAAAACTTACTAAGTAAAAGCAAAAAAAGATGCTTGAGGATGACTTTCCAATGAAATTACTTGCTATTATGCTCATAGGTAAGGAAAAAAACAATTTATACTACTAATGTGATTACATAAATGAGAAATCCCCTTTGATCTTGTTCTACAATGTAGATAAATATAAATATATAACAGGAGAGAAGATGACCTAAAAGAAAAAAAAATGTTTTGCATATCCTAATAAGGAATAAATAATATTATCAAGGAGATATTGGCTGTCTCAAAAAATGTATTTAAAATAAGTATGATTACACCACTGTATTCACTTGATTTGCAGTTTTAGCGATTAAGAAAAAGGATTCTGGAGTCACACAAGCACTAATTTAAATATCGTTTTGTTCTGAAGACTTTGAGTGATGTACCTAACTTGAGTTAATTAACACCTCTGCGTATCCTGGACATTTCCAGGATTTCTAGGACTCTGGAACTGAATTACCCTTAAGACTTAAGTAAATTCTTGAATTTACTTAATTCCCATGTGACTGTAAGAAATACAATTTTCTTCACCGTACTTCTAGTGAGTCCTGAAGTTACATAAACCAGGGGATATTTGTGTACCCTTTGAATGCTTTCTCTGCTTGCTGACACACTCATTTGCAGCCTATACTTTAAATAGTGAGCTTTTGAGGATGGAGTGTTCATTACAGTAGAGGAGGAGCTTGACAAATCCTATTACTAAAAATAATTTCACCTGGATAAAATTTTCAAAAACAGGTATTATAGGGTTATGAAAATCAACCAAAGAAGGCAGAAAACTAAGAATTTATTAATAATAAATAGGTGCCCTCTAGATAAAAACAGTGGGAGTCACTGAATTTATTATAGGAGACTGTCCATCCCCCACTTCTGCCAGTTTGTTAGGCAATACTGACTGAAGGCCAGACAAGCTATGAAAACCACAAGTTTTGGTCCGAAGGTGCTTGCTTGATTTAAAGTGGAGCTCAGGAACTCTATATCCTGTAGCATGTTCCACTAACAATGGTAATTTGGGGTGGGTAATGACAAAGAAGGTCGGAGCCTCAGAGAGACTAAAGATGCAGTTCTAACTAGTTAGAAGAGGCAAAAGATTAATATAATAGGCAGACATATAACACAAAGATCTGGGCAAAAATACAGTTATGGGGACATTGAGAACACCCTCCTATGTCTAGCTGACTGACAATCTATATGCATGTACTACATCTAAATAAAATATTAGATGAAGCCATAATAATGGGGCACATACTTACCAAAATTAATGAAATAATAAAATTCCTTTACAATAACTAGAAACATTGGTTCTTCAAGAAGAGTAATTGTATTTATAAACTTAGGTCAAACTGATTAAACTAACAGCCACCAATGTCACAGAAGAAAAAAAAGAAAGAACTCAAATAAGATCATACTAAAAAATATAAAAAAAGAGCCATAACAAGTTTTATGTGAAAAAAATAAAGTAAAAAAATCTAAAGTTACAGTTATACAAAATGGTAAGTTAAAGATATCTTCAATACAACACTGTATCTATAGTTAATAGTATGGTATTATCTACTAAAAATTTGTTAAGCGGTTTCATGTTAAGTATTTTTCCACACATACACATAAAATACAACCAAAGAGACACAGAGAAACTTTTGGAGATCATGAATATGATTATCATTTTGATTTTAGTGATGTACACATTGGTACACATATGTCAAAGCTCATCAAATTATACACTAAATATGCTCAGGGTTTTTTGGGAGGGTATATCAATTATACCTCAATAAGACCGTAAAAATAACAAAAAATAGGGACGCCTGGGTGGCTCAGTTGGTTAAGCGGCTGCCTTCGGCTCAGGTCATGATCCCAACGTCCTGGGATCGAGTCCCACATCGGGCTCCTTGCTCGGCAGGGAGCCTGCTCCTCCCTCTGCCTCTGTCTGCCTCTCGGTCTGCCTGTGCCTGCGCGCGCGCTCTCTCTCTAACTAATAAATAAAAAAATAAAAAATTAAAAAAAATAACAAAAAATAAAAAGAAAGAAATCTAAATAAAATGGAAAAAATTCTTTGAAAAATTTTACTAAAAACTAACATAAGAAGAAACAGAAAAACCTAATGATTACATATGTATTTTAGAAACTGAATGAATGTTTAAATAAAAACTTTCCATAAAAGAACTCCAGGCCTAAATATCATTAATGCTTGATTTTCTCAATATATAAAGATGGGAATACAAACCAAATTGTGCTATTAAGTCATAAAATGTAATTTGCAATCTATAAGTTTTTAACTATATTATCTATAAATCTAGAATTTATAATTTGTAGGATTGAGATTGTTCTCTGACATTTTATATAATTCTTACTTTATCTAGGAAAAAGTAAGAGTATTTTCTTAAAGTCTCCTCTGCAAGTAGTTACTTGTCAGGTTTCTTTGCATGTATAATTATTTTTAATTAATACATTTTAATGTCTTCTATTAGACACAAAGATGCATGAGTTTTTCTAATTTTTATCAATATTCATGTTTCTCTATATTTAAGAAAATAATCTCTGAATTTCCAATCAAGTTTTTACTACTATTATAACATGAAGAACACTCTGATCTAGTTTACCAATGATTTCCAGGTTCATACATACCAAAGGTCAATTTGCAGTCCTTACCTTCTTTGATATATCAGCAGCATGTGACATAGTTGGCCACATCCTCATTTTTGATACATTTTCTATACTTGCACTCAATCTCGTACTTTAAGTACTACCTCACCAATAACTTATTCTTGGGACCTGTTGCATGTTTTTTTTCTTCTCATAAATTTCTTGCACTAGGAGTATCTTTAGAGTTCCTTTCTTGTTACTTTTTATTCTGTTTTTATTACTGCCATTGTAGTGTCTTCTATATTTCTGGCTTTAAATAAATTTTAATATCCACAATTCCAAAAAAGACCTTCTAACATTTAGGTAGCATAGTAAAAAAGTTCCCAGGAAATCTCACACAACATTTGTTTATTTTGTTATAGTATTATGAAGCTTATTAATATAATAAACTCAAATAAAGTTCATTATACTAGCATACTTTGATGTATATATCAAAAACATGAATGACCAAATTTGAGTTTAAAATTCTTGGAGTGGGGTGCCTGGGTGGCTCAGTGGGTTAAGCCGCTGCCTTCGGCTCAGGTTGTGATCCCAGGGTCCTAGGATCAAGTCCCGTATCGGGCTCTCTGCTGGGCAGGGAGCCTGCTTCTCCCTTCCTATCTCTGCCTGCCTCTCTGCCTACTTGTGTGATCTCTGTCTGTCAAATAAATAAATAAAATCTTAAAAAAAAAAATTATTGGAGTGATTCACTACAGTAATATGGGAATTTGGGGCATGGCCCTAACCCATATGAAACATCACCATGTCTTTCCACGATATACTCTCTCCTGCACCACATACATGTGATAAAATATTCCTGGATGAAAGTATCAATTCTATCTATACCCAGGCAGAGTCGTTGCTTGTTTATCCTCTGGAGACTAGACTCAAGAAATGTCTTACACAGGTACTGTAAGTATTCTTGGAATATTTTGGTAGAATATTCTGATATCTTTAATATTTGAAACAAGATTTAGAAGGGGTTATGGGGATTCCAGGTAGGAATGTGCCTTTACTGTACAAACTATATGCACTAAGGGGAGTTGAACAGTCAGCCAAAGGTTAATCATTATCCTCTAAGTCTTGAAGCACAGGACAGAATCTACCTTTGTACTATCTAAGAACAATATTACCTCAAATTGAAATCATCATGTCAGATAATTTCTCTCCCCCATTCATGAGGCTTATTTATCCAACTGAGTGTTTTGTATCTGCACTTGGATGGCCAATACTCAGCTCAAACTCAAAACTCCAGTCTCCCATCATTTCTTGGATATAAAAGCCAGGATCCTGAAAATGACCCACAAAACCCCAAATGACCTGACTCCTGTGGCATCTCTAACTTACATGCTTTTCTCTCTCCTCACTCACTTACTTCCATACATTCAGGTCTTTTTGATGCTCCTGAATGCATCAGACATATTTTTCCATAGTATCATTGCTTCACATGTTTACTATGCCTCAATTATAAGAAACACAAGAAGGTAAGAAAAAACTCTCAAACCCTTATCAAAAGGTGAAGTAATTAATAGAATCAAAATCAGAACTTCCCCCAAAGTTAGAGTTATCAGGTAGAAACTTTAATTATTGTAATATGTTTAAGAAACTTGTGGATGAAGTAGATAATATACAAAAACAACTGAAAGACTTTAGCAGAATAAAAGGAATTTTTTAAAATGTCAAATGCTAGAATTTTTAAAATACACAATATTGAACATTATAAATTGTTTCTTTGGATGTAATAGCCGAGTGGACACAGCTTAGAAAGATAAGTGAGCTGAAAAACAGGCCCATGACAATTACTCAGAAGAAAGAAGAGTGAGAAAATTTTGATACATACCATACAAGAGTTATTGAATGATACTAAATGATATAGTACACATATAAAAGAAAATTGAGAAGGATAAAAGATAGAGAAGAGAAGGCAAAATGTTTATTTCATTAAAAAATAAGAATGTTTTAAAACTATTGAAAGACAGAAAAAAAAAAGACATATTCAAAGGCTCTAATATACCCAAACATACTAAAATAGACATTCAGGGACATTCTAGTCAAAATTGATTTCGAGACTCGGAGTTATTTTTCTAAAGTTTCCCATTTGACATTAGATTCACATGAGTCAGTTATTCTGTTTGTTTCAGGATATATTTATTGACCAAGGAAGGTAAAACAAACATTCATGTTGAAACACATATTTATCTTTTAATTAATTACTAGGAAAAGATGAATACAAATTACCAAAGCAGTATTTGCAGTCATTCTTCTAATAAATTATTTTTCAATATTTATAATACTAATGGAATCTAAATAAATTCACAAGAAATCTAAAACCTTATTTATCAAAATGTTTTTTTTAATTATAAAAAAACTGAAGCATTCATATATGGTTCTGTTATTTGGTGAGAAATTTAGGATGTAATTTTTATAGCCTATTATGTAAACCACAATTATTTCCTGCCATGTTATCAACTATAAGAAGAGAAAAATGCACACAATATAAAGTTACCATCAAAAAAGAATTTCTATATTGAATACTTTTCAGAACAGTGTATGTCATTCATTTTTCTTTTAATATGCTGTAATTGGTAGGTGACATAACATTGACACTGAGTGCTTTAAAATTATCTATGATATTTAGATCTTCCATACTAACATGATGGACAATCTAATATTAAATACTTTCTCAAAACAAAATTAGGCACCAAAGTAGCAGTTTTCTGTCAATGTATACTTCTAGATATGACAGTTTAAATCTTTTCAGTGTCTGCTGATAATGAATGTTCAGAGATTCTGTCACAGAAAATGACCTCTACAGCTTAGATTTTTAAAGCAGTAAAGACATTAAGAGAAGAAAAACTTATCAAAGACTAGGTAATAAGGAAAATTAAATAATTAGGACAATATTTTGAGTATAGATATTTTCTCATTCAACATCAATACAACTATGTTTTGAATATAGTTATTAGACCTTTAAATGTTAATATTTTAAAATATTATATTGTCATACTTCAATAATGAAGATGAGTTTTGAGCAATTTTATTTAAATAATAATGAACATTTTTAAACAAGTAACTCCCTTGGTATAAAATGGGTGTACTTAAAATTTCTTATAAAATTAAGTATTATTTATTTTAAAGGTAGACTGTTTATAACCATATTTAAAAAACCTTGATGTGAAAACCAAATTAGTTTAGTGTCTGAGCCATACTCTATTTTATTTTAATTTAGTCTTTTGTAAAATCTTTATTAATATTTCAGTTGACCTTAGGTAATTATAAATACTCCTAAACTATACAAAAATTAACCCCTTAGTAGAGTGTCTAATTTACAGCTAAAGTGCAGCTTAGATTTTTTGGAAATGAGTGGTTAATGATAAAAATCATAATCTTACTTATAATTAATACTTTATTTCCCAAGAGATTCTTTCAGCAATGAAGAAATACATATTAAAAACTACACAGTGGTTTCATTTAAAGAATATATTTAATTGTTGTTGAGAGTTCATCCTACTTAGTATTGTAAGTAATAGAAACAAGAAATGCTCTGGTTGTCATCTAAAATGTTATTAGTATCAATATGTACATAAGCCAAATATTTTTTCTTTAATATTATGATATATTTCACATTTTTAGCACATTCTTGAAAGCATTTCCTTTTGAATTTTCTCTTTGGCATAATATATATGTATGTATGTGCATACATACATACATATATATTATAATTTTTTAAAATACTGGCTTGATTTTTCTTTTAAAGATTTTATTTAACTATCTGATAGGGAGAGAGAGATAACAAGTAGGCAGAGAGGCAGGCAGAGAGAGAGGGGGAAGCAGGATCCCTGTTGAGCAGAGAGCCCGATGCGGGGCTTGATCTCAGGGTTCTGAGATCCCAGGACCTGAGCTGAAGGCAAAGGCTTACTTAACCCACTGAGCCACCCAGGTACTCCGGAACTTATGTTAAGACCTCTTGTGTACAGTGGTGTCCAAATCTACATATGTTATGGAATTCTTCCTCTCTATACACCACTGTCATTATTTGATCTCAAGTCTTCAGTGTCAGGATTCAAAAACAGATCAGCTCAATACTGAGGTCCATGATGTAAAGCCTCTTTATTATATTTAAATGTATACATACACAAGTTTATTCATTATTTGACAACATAATTTACAGAGTAAAATTTAAAAATTAAGTGCCTTTTTTGATTTTCTAATAGGAGAAATATAATAGATAAAATATAAAAAATGAAATAAACATATTACATTGTGCATGTTTATATACAACTTTAGAGATGAGTTTAAGTAAATGTAAATATTTTTACTAGAGCATTCCAGTTGTTTCTTTAGTACATACTTATAGTGCAAAAATATACTTTAAAAACCTGTTACTTTTTTATTTTTGCAGGTAATTTTTACACTATAGTATAATAATATGGACTGTAATAAATGGATCTAACATTCATAATAAAATTAATTTAAACTTATATTTTATATATATATGTATATATGTATATATATATATACACACACACACACACACGTATATACACACAAACACACATTTGCTCAGGCTTATTGGCAGCAATGAATATGCATTAGTTTGTGAATGTAAGGCATACTAATACCTAAACCACTTTAGGGATATAGTAAGTTAGCTAGTATAAATCATTTTAATCAATTTAATTTTAATTTTATATAATTTTATTTTAATCAATTTAATCAATCTAATCACCTTTCTGTAGTCTTTACTCAATCCAAAGGTAAAAAGCTAGTTTACCAGAACCAAGAGATAGCAGGAAAGCAATAATCAGTCATGGACTATTCCTTCCTTTCATAGAAGACACTGCTATAGTTTTCAAGACTTATCATAATTATTACTTCCTCTGAAATCTTTCTTAAACACACTAAATACTTATGCAATGAAATTATGATTCTTTTATTTTTCTAAAAAATATTTTAAGTAAAAAAATTTTACTCATACACTTCTTACAGAACTTATCACATTATGTTGTAAATATTAAAATGTTTGCATGTCTCATCCCTTCCCATACATTAGACATCATGGCAACTATAATTACATGTTTACACTTTTGCACCTTCAGAAGCAAGTGTAGACTCATACAGAATGGTTTTTGAAAGGTGTGTTCAGAACAAATGATTAGCCATGAAAGATACTGGACACCAGATTCATGAACACATTTTATGAATTCTGTGTTTATTGGTGATATGAGGTAAAATGAATATCCTTAATTTATTGATTTTAAGATCAAATCATTATTATTTGGAAACAAAGGTTGAACCCTATCCAAAGAAATGATACTTTATATTTTAGTTTCTTCTGTATTTCTTCTATAGAATTAGAAATAGACATAGCAATAGAAACTATACAAAATAAAATATAGAACGATAAGAAAATCAAAAACAATAATCAATGAACCATAAAACAACTTTATGTTGCTTGAAATCCAGGTAAATGAAATCCTAAAAAGGGAAAATAGAGGAAGGATCATACAAAGATGACTCAAGAAATAATGTCTAAAATCTTTCCATACAATGAAAATTATAAACTCACAAATATAAGAAATTCAATGAAATCCTGAGACAATAATGTGAAGGAAATCATACCAAGGCATAGCATAATCAAATTTCTCAAGGCAGTAATAAAGGGAAAATCTTAAAAGCACCCAGAATTCTGTAGTTAGATGGGCAGTGCATTATTTACTGAGGAACAAAGAAAAGGAAGAGAGCATATTTCTCTCAAATAATGTGGGCAAGAAGATGTGGATCAACATATTTAAAGTAATAAAAGGAAAGCAAAATAAAACAAAAAACACTACAACTCAGAATTCTATACCAAGCAGAAATACTGATTAAAAAAAACCGAGATGAAATGTTCACTATTTAAAAAACAAAGTAAATGTAGTTTTTTTTTTTTTCCTGCAGACATATGGAGATTGAAATAATTCACCATCAGCAGACACATTACATGAAATATTATAGAAAGTCGTTCAGACAGAAAGGAAATGGTATAAAATGGACACGTAAATTTACAAAAAAGAATAAACAGCAGAGGCAATGCAGCTAATTATAAATGATATTAAGACATAAAATATGAAAGAGATTTTGGAATAAATGAAGCTACTTCAGTTTTTCTTATCAAGTGAAATTTTATAAAATTCAATAGTAAATGCAACTGAAAACACCAAATATTTAAGCTTAGATTACCAACAATTAGTTTATATAAAAGAAAACAAAATTAATAGTGGTTAAGCTTTGAGTATGTATTCCCCAGGATGGAGAGGTCAAAGAAAAGGTTTTAGCGGTATATAAATATCTTCAATATTTATTTATAAACAGATTCTCAGTGTGTGTATGTGCATGTGTGTGTGCCTGTGAAAAAAATCCATGGAACTTATATACAATTAAAATATATGCCTTTGGGGAGGAGTCAAGATGGCGGAGAAGTAGGAGGCTGAGACGACATAAGGCAGCAGGAGATCAGCTAGATAGCCTATCAAACCATTCTGAACACCTACAAATCCAACAGGAGATCGAAGAAAAGAAAAACAACAATTCTGGAAACAGAAAATCGACCACTTTCTGAAAGGTAGGACCAGCGGAGAAGTGAATCCAAAGCGACGGGAAGATAGACCCCAGGGGGAGGGGCCGGCTCCCGGCAAGCGGCGGAGCACAAAATCAGAACTTTTAAAAGTCGGCTCCACGGAGGGACATCACTCAAGAGGCTAAACTGGGGTGAAGACCTCACGGGGACAACGTGGACTCAGGTCCTGCGGGGTCACAGAAGGATCGGGGGTGTCTGAGTGTCGCAGAGCTCACAGGTATTAGAGCGGGGAAGCCGGCTGCGGAGACAGAGCCGAGATTTCCTAGTGGTCTGTGACACGGACCAGTGCTCTGTGGCACTGACCGGTCATAAAACAAACTGAGGGGGGTGGGGGGAAGAGGGGTTGGGAGAGGGTGGTGGGGTTACATTATATGTTTATGACATTAAGAGTCTCTTTTGGTTTTTCTCCCTCCCGATCCCATCTTCTTTCATTTTTACTTTTCCTACCACCTTAACTCCCACCCCCGTTGCATCTCCACTTCCTCATATCACGGAGATCATGTGATAGTTGTCTTTCTCCAGTTGACTTATTTCGCTAAACATAATACGCTCTAGTTCCATCCATGTCATCGCAAATGGTAAGATTTCATTTCTTTTGATGGCTGCATAGTATTCCATTGTATATATATACCACTTCTTCTTTATCCATTCATCTGTTGATGGACATCTAGGTTCTTTCCATAACTTGGCTATTGTGGACATTGCTGCTATAAACATTCGGGTACACGTGCCCCTTTGGATCACTACGTTTGTATCTTTAGGATAAATACCCAGTAGTGCAATTGCTGGGTCATAAGGTAGCTCTATTTTCAATTTTTTGAGGAACCTCCATGCTGTTTTCCAGAGTGGTTGCACCAGCTTGCATTCCCACCAACAGTGTAGGAGGGTTCCCCTTTCTCCACATCCTCGCCAGCATCTGTCATTTCCTGACTTGTTCATTTTAGCCATTCTGACTGGTGTGAGGTGGTATCTCATTGTGGTTTTGATTTGTATTTCCCTGATGCCCAGTGATGTGGAGCACTTTTTCATGTGTCTGTTG
>ML103291.1:101288-162619 GCA_003697995.1 Taxidea taxus jeffersonii
TTTCCTGTTTCTTGAGATAGGCTTGTATCGCTATATATTTTCCTCTCAGGACTGCCTTTGCTGTGTCCCACAGATTTTGGACCGTTGTGTTTTCATTATCATTTGTTTCCATGGTTTTTTTCAATTCTTCTTTAATTTCCTGGTTGACCCATTCATTTTTTAGAAGGATGCTATTGAGCCTCCATGTATTTGTGCTCTTTCCACATTTCCTCTTGTGATTGAGTTCTAGCTTCAGAGCATTGTGGTCTGAAAATATGCAGGGAATGATCCCAATCTTTTGATACCTGTTTGAAGGTAATACTATTATTATAAGTATTATATTTTCATCACACATTTACTAGTAAAAACACATACTTATTTTAGTTATGTAAAGAAAACTATTCTAAGTTTCAAGAATTTTTAAATTATCTAATGTCCTAGTCCATTATTATTTATTTATCTGTGGAAAATGTCATGTGAAATTGAGAATATGTTAGCACTTTTCATTTAAAGGCCCTTAAACTTTAAGAGTTTCAAAAAAATTTTTAATAGAGTTTCATAAATTTGATTAATGATATACCTTTGAAACTATAATTAAATCTTACATTTTGTAATATGTGACCTTAAAATAATTTACTGAACATTTTGTGTGATATTCTAGAAAGTTATGATAGTGAGATAATCAGCATTTGTGGAATTTTGGTCATTTTCCAAAATCACTATATATATTCTCTCATATATACTACATATATTAATTGTATTAGAGAAAAAAAAAAACTTAACCTTTTCCCACTAGGAAATCTATTGATGATAATATAAAAGTTAAATGAACTCCCTAGAGTTTACTATTAAATTAATGCTGCCTGAAGTACTAAGTGGAACAAATCAAAACAAAAACTCCAAATTTAGAATAAATAGATTCTTGCCATTTAGAGATAAACTTCTCAGCAGTTGGTTCAGGGACACCAAAAGAGACTGATTGATTGATTTATCTGAGGCACAGACCAAGACCATACTTCCCAGCTTCCCTTTTAATCAGGTTATGTCCATCTGAATGGGTTTTGACCAATGGATGCTGAAACAAAGAGGTATGTACTCCTTTCTAGAACATTAATATTTACTTCTTACCTTCATTCTTCCAAACTGATCTAGCAGAACTGACCTTAGATTCATATACTGAACATCTACACACTATTAATACTTTATGTGAGAAGTAAATTTAAATTCAGATGGGTAAAATTCCATAATTAATCTGTTATACTAGATGGAATTAATATATATAGAATTTTTACTTTACTTATAACAGTAAGTTAAAACACGTGGTATTCAAGTTAGGAATTATAAGGCAAGAATACTGATATCAGCTAGAAGATCCTACATATGCACTGCCAAAACATTTGGGACAACTGCTTCCTATGATAATTTGAAAGGCAGACAATGTGTCTATTGAAACTGTAGCTTTTTGGAAAGTAACTGGAAAACAGACTATTAGTAGTGAGTGTAGATTGCTATCAGACTGTTAAGGAAGTTATTAAATAGAAGATTATGTCAGGCAAGAAATGGCTGGGTTTCTAGCAGAAATAAAAAGGAAAAACCCATTACTATAGCACCAAATACACATGGGGAGTCTACTAAGACTCATCTTTGCAGGAAAGATTAAATTAAGGATGAGTTATTAAAATCCAACACTAATGGCTTCAATGTAGTTTTTTTAAAATTTGAGACAAAGATGGATTTTCATATATAAGCAAAGAAATAAGTGAGGTTTAAGAATTATGTTTTCTTAAGAAATGATTGAAAGTAAATTAGACCTGAGGCTTACAGAATCAAAATATGTTTCTTTTTATGCTGTATATTAATTCTACCTTCGTATAAACTTATTATGGATTTCTAAACCATTGTCCTTTGTCTTTCAGTGCCTTGTTGTACTGTGTACATTTCTCTACTCCAATAACATTGAGTGTGCTTGCCCAGTGGAATGTGAATGGATAAGGCATATGTCACATTGGAGCAAAAGCTTTAAAAGCTATTGCACATTCCATTCAACTCTCTTGCTCTTCTGCCATGAAGATGGCATGTCCAAAATTGGGGCTACTACAGTAATCTGGATCATGAATGGAGAAAAGTGGATGGAGAATGAAGAAAAGTGAAGCTGACATGAAGCCTATTTGTAACCTGGAAGAAAGTCAAAGATGCTGCTGACTCATGTCCAAAGAGAAATATGATGAGGACATAAACGTCTGTTGATGTTAAAAGTCCTTGATATTTTAGAGGCTGTTTTGCATCACAGAAAAATCAAGCAAAAGTGAGTAACTCAGCTTCTAAATTTTAGGGAAAAAAATTTTGGTCAAAGAAATAATCCTTTGTCTTTCTGAGCACTAAGACAAAACATGACCCTTCAACTAGCATGGTGATAAGTGACATGGAAAAAGTGTAGAGCCCCAAAAGACAGCAACTTCCAATCACCCTCATCATGTATGGCCAATGTATTCATCAAGGTTCTTCAGAGAAACAGAACCATGGGGGATTTATTATAGAAGTTGACTTATACAATAATGGAGGCTAAGCAGTCTCACAACTTGCCCTCAGCAAATCAGAGAAAAAGGACAGTCAGTGGTATAATACAGTCCAAGTTCAAAAGCCTGAGAATGCGTGGAACTGTTGGTGTAAGTCGAATCCCAGTTTAAGTGCAAAAGCCTAAGAACTGTGGGGCCAGTATTGTAAATCCTGTACAGAGTCTGAAGGCCTGAGAACCAGGACAGCTCTGTCCAAGAGCAGAGAAGATGGATTCACCCTTCCTCTTTTTATTCTATTCAGGCTTTAAAGGGAGTATATAATGCCTACTCACACTGATAAGGGCAAAATCCCTTACTCAGTCTACCCATTTAAATGTTAATCTCTTCTGGAAATACTCTCCTAGACCTATAGAAATGTGTTTCACCAGCTAGCTGGGCATCGCTTAATCCAATACAATTAACACATAAACTAACAGTCAGAGCCAAGTAGCTTAACACACAAGGAAGGCCTGCAAGAATGCAGCTCAGTCAGAGAAAAATGGGTAAGAACATTCTTCACAAAGAATAAACTCAAAGTCAATCCATGAATTCACCTAACTGCCAAGGTGAATGGTTGTCAAAGACAACTTCCTGCAAGTGACAAATATTCAATTTTTTGTTGGTTTTAATGAGTTTTATTTATTTTGTCTTGAGGGGGGAATATAGGGGAATGGTTATTTTATCTCTTCTCTACCATTGCATATTGGGTAGAAAATATTTTTTTTTTTAGAATTGGCATTGGCAAACCTTTTCTTATAAGGCTAAGTAATATCTTACTCTATATATTTTTCAAGATTTATTCATTTATTTGAGGGGGTGGGCAGAGGGAGAGGGAGAGAATCTCAAAAAGATTCTCTGCTGAGCATGGAGCCCAGTGTGGGGTTGATCTCAGGAGCCTGAGATCATGACCTGAGCCCAAACCAAGAGTTAGACACTTAACTGACTGAGTTATCCAAGAACTCCTATTTTAGGCTATGTCAAAATTGCTCACTCCTGCTTAGCTCTATCACAGTTTCATCAAGTCGTCATAGTCAACATGTAAATAAATGAAAATGGTTGTGATCCAATAAAACATTATTTTAATAAAATAGGCAGCTGGACCATAGGTCATATTTTGAAGACCCTGCTTTAGAACAGTGGAGTATGTGAATCACGTACAAAACTGATGGAAAGGACTTCAAATTATGAGGAAATACTGCACAAGCATGGGTGATCCAGAAGCCAATTTTAAGTGTTACTATTGGATAAAAATGTTTTTTGTTTGAGAAGGAAGAATAACCAGAAGAACAAAATTTGATAAAGACTGTCTGGATATCTATAATTCCATATTCCTTTACTCACAGGGCATACAGTTAAATTTTCTTCCTTATTCTTTCTGAATTTTGAGATGGCCATATAGCTGAGTTTTTGACAATACCATACAGGAGAAGATAGTGTTCATTTATTTTATGCTTTTTACATACGGAGAATCTTTAGGCATTTCTCATTATTGTCCCCAGTCTTTTTAAAGATCCTGACACCAACATCATTATCAGTTATGGAAGCCATAGGTAGAAGCCATAGAGGGTAAAATTTTAATCATCCCATCTTCCTGAATTATCACTACTGCTATTCAACATAGTACTAGAAGTCCTAGGCTCAGAAATCAGACAACAAGAAGATATTAAAAGCATCCATATCAGCAAAGAAGAAGTCAAACTATCACTCTTTGCAGATGATATGATACTATATGTGGAAACCCAAAAGACTCCACTCCAAATCTGCTAAAACTTGTACAGGAATTCAGTAAAGTGTCAGGATATAATATCAATACACAGAAATCAGTTGCATTTCTTTACACCAACAAGACAGAAGAAAGAGAAATTAAGGAGTCAATCCCATTTACAGTTGCATCCAAAACCATGGGAATAAACCTAACAAAGAGGCAAAAAATATATACTTAGAAAACTATAAAGTACTCATGAAAGAAATTGAGGAAGACACAAAGAAATGGAAAAATGTTCCATGCTCATAGATTGAAAGAACAAATATTGTGAAAATGTCTTTGCTACCTAAAGCAATCTACACGTTTAATGCAATTCCTATCAAAATACCATCCATTTTTCTCAAAGAAATGGAACAAATAATCCTAAAATTTATATGGAACCAGAAAAGACCTCGAATAGCCAGAGGATTGTTGAAAAAGAAAGCCAAAGTTGGTGGCATCACAATTCCAGACTTCAAGCTCTATTACAAAGCTGTCATCATCAAGACAGTATGGTACTGGCACAAAAACAGACACATAGATCAATGGAACAGAATAGAGAGCCCAGAAATAGACCCTCAACTCTATGGTCAACTAATCTTCGACAAAGCAGGAAACAATATCCAATGGAAAAAAGTCAGCCTCTTCAACAAATGGTATTGGGAAAATTGGACAGCCACATGCAGAAAAATGAAATTGGACCACTTCCTTACACCATGAAATAGACTCAAAATGGATGAAGGACCTCAACGTGAGAAAGGAATCCATCAAAATCCTTGAGGAGAACATAGGCAGCAACTTCTTCGACCTCAGCCGCAGCAACTTCTTCCTAGGAACAACGCCAAAGGCAAGGGAAGCAAGGGAAAAAATGAACTATTGGAACTTCATCAAGATCAAAAGCTTTTGCACAGCAAAGGAAACAGTCAACAAAACCAAAAGACAACTGACAGAGTGGGAAAAGATATTTGCAAACGACATATCAGATAAAAGGCTAGTTTCCAAAATCTACAAAGAGCTTAGCAAACTCAACACCCAAAGAACAAATAATCCAATCAAGAAATGGGCAGAGGACATGAACAGACATTTCTGCAAAGAAGACATCCAAATGGTCAACAGACACATGAAAAAGTGCTCCACATCACTGGGCATCAGGGAAATACAAATCAAAACCACAATGAGATACCACCTCACACCAGTCAGAACGGCTAAAATTAACAAGTCAGGGAATGACAGAACCTGGCGAGGATGCAGAGAAGGGGGAACCCTCCTACCGTGGTGGTGGGAATGTAAGCTGGTGTAGCCACTCTGGGAAACAACATGGAGGTTTCTCAAAAAATTGAAAATAGAGCTACCTTATGACCCAGCAATTGCACTACTGGGTATTTACCCTAAAGATACAAATGTAGTGATCTGAAGGGGCACATGAACCCGAATGTTTATAGCAGCAATGTCCAGAATAGCCAAACTATGGAAAGAACCTAGATATCCATCAACAGATGAATGGATAAAGAAGATGTAATATATATATGGAATGGAATATATATATATTCCATTGGGTATATACATATATACCCAATGGAATACTATGCAGCCATCAAAAGAAATGGAACCTTGCCATTTGTGATGATGTGGATGGAACTAGAGAGTATTTTGCTTAAAGAAATAAGTCAATCAGAGAAAGACAATTATCATATGACCTCCCTGATATGAGGAAGTTGAGAGGCAACATGGGGTTAGGAAAAGAATAAATGAAACAAGACGGGATTGGGAGGGAGGCAAACCATAAGAGACTCTTAATCTCCCAAAACAAACTGAGGGTTGTGGAGGGTAGGGGGGTAGGGAGAGGGTGGCTGGGTTATAGACATTGGGGAAGGTATGTGCTATGGTGAGTGCTGTAAGTGTGTAAACCTGGCAATTCACAGACCTGTACCCATGGGGCTAGTAATACATTATATGTTAATAAAAATTTTAAAAAATAATAAAACAAAAAGAAAAAAGTTAGAAATGAATAAAAAAGTACTTAGTGCACACAGAGACTTTAAAATTTATAAAATAAAGATATTTCCATAGCCAGTTTTTTAACTGTTTTTCCTACAATCTACATTCGGTTCCATTTGATTAATTAGGCTCATGTATTTCCCTAGTAAACTTATCATGAGTTTTAATGTCTAGATTTTACATAAGAAAAAGTAAGACATAGATAGTACATATTAACCTAGGAAAAATTTGTGTAATAAAAAAATGTGAACTTCAAAATGTAATATTTTCCTCATGATGCTGTTTTATTGAATGAGTAATCTCAATATTTCAACTTAGGATGTTTGGATATTCTAAAAATTTCTTGAATGATATCAAAAGTGGATTTATTATGTACTTGACTATCTGATTAAAAACCTTATTTGGCCAGAAGGAATGGTCTGTAGGTAATGGGAGCTTTTTCTACTTGTTTGGTTGATAATCTGTGCATTTTCCCAAACTAATATTTTTATATTTCCAAGTAAGCCTATATAGTAGTTTGATTTGGGGGTTATTCCTTCAATTTGCACATGCCACTACAACCTGAGCTATTGAGAATCATAGCGCTTACCTGGAAGGCAACATCTTCAAAACCGGATTTCAAGTTCTATAAATTGTTAATAATTACATTCTTTATACCTTCTCTGGAATAGAATTTTTTCATGAATAAAATATTTAAAATGGACTTTAAGAATAAAACATTAGGTGAGATTAGTGTTCCCATGGTGTGAAATATTTGAAAAGTAAGGGCAGTTTATTTTGTAAAAGAACAAATCATTATTTAAATTAACTGTGCTCTTTGACACCGACTTGCTCAGAGTTGAACATTTTTTGGTCAATTTCATATTTGATTTGACAGAACACTTTGTGCTACAGTTATTAATTCCTAAAGCATGACATTTGTATAAGCCATGACTTGGCAAAAGATACTGAAGTTTTCATTTCTAGGTATTTGGTTAATTTTAGCTGTAACTTGTCATTATGATCTTCAAAACAGTCCAATAGTGTTTATAACTACATTTGCAAAACAAGGACATTTGTAGTAGTATTTGTGGCACATACAGTTCAAAAGAAGAAAATAATTCTTGCTCTAAAACCAAGATATTTCTCTTTTGTAACTGCTCTGTTTTCTTCCTTCCATCCCTTTTTCCTCCCCTCTTTTTTTATTTTTCTATTTTTTTCCTCCCTCTCTCCCTTTTTATGTTTTTAAACTAAACAAAAAATTGGCCTTAGTGTCTTTTTCAAAAAGTACTGCCCTTGCTTTTATCAGTTGCCTCTGTTTCTTTTGTCTTCTAGAAGTCAAAGCAGATGATGTTTCTTCTACAGGTTCTTACATAATGGGATTGAGTTTAAGCTCTTTTATTTACATCACTGTGTCAACATCTAAATTGATATTTGTTTTACTGAATTATTTCTGATTTTTTTGTGTCCTTTCAGCCCCAAATTTTGAACACATTTTTGGAAGGGATAGCTTGTATTCTTCACATTATTCATATGTTTTGGAACACTATAAATCCAATAAGCATCTGATGAATGATTTTCCATACACATTTATACTCTGAAACAAATAGCTGATGCTTTCTTCAATCTTTCCATGGGATCCCTGGTAATGCTACAGTTATGGGAACAAATGTATACATGAATATGTGTAGAAAAAAGTAATTCATTATTGGTGACACTTAACTGAACTTTGTTTTCAATATATGTACATATATATGTATTTTTTCTTATTAAGAAATATTTCTCTTTTTGATAAAATCTTTACATTTCTCTACTATTTGCATCAAATGCTTATGAAGGAAGTTTACTTAGCACTTATTTACTGAATTTTTTAATAACTAAGTAATAATTTAAAAATCAAAATCATCTAGAGGGTATTTAAAACCTACAATGTTTCAAATATGGTTTTAATTTCCATGGATTTCTAAAAAGTATATTTCCTCTCTGCCTACATTTCCAGAAACGATCAAGTTCTTAAGGACAAAAGTTACCTAAGTAATTTGCTTAAAAGTGTAGTACTGGTATATAGTATGCAGACTTTAACTGGATAATATTTACATATAAAAAAGGAATGTATAAAGTCTTTGAATTTTAAAATATTTAGTAAATATAATGTACATGTATGCATATGTTTTCTCCTTAATATTAGTTTAAAATGCATTACATAATATAAACGTTTAATGATATCTGGCATAGGCAGCTTTCCTTAAAAAGGAGAGTTTTCTAATTTGCTTTGATCAAGATAAATATGATCATATTAATCCAGGATAATTTGCATGATATTGCTGATATTTTACCATGAACCAAAAGAAGTATCTACAGGGATGTGGTTTTTAAAAGGATTATAAAAGGATTTGCTTTAATTACAATTTATTATTTGTTATTTTGATCTATTACATAACTTTAATGTCTCCTTTCATCTACTTCCTCCATGAATATTATCATTAGAATTATTGACTTTGCATTGTAAGGAAGGAGACTGAAGAAGAGTCCTGTTAATTAGGCGCTATTTATAATTTGACAATGCACAATGAAGCTAGTATTTGAAACAGCTTGATGTCTGAATGAACTGTAGGAAAGAGATTACTTGATTGTTTTTAATATCCGCAAGGAAAAATTTTACCAAAAAAGCACCAAATTTGCTTTTAAGGAATATTTAAATGCAGAATTTGACATATATTAATATTGGTATCTATGAAATTGTAGTTAATGCAAAGTGAATCACAATGCATCCAGAAAGTCCAGATGCTTAAAAAAGGTGCAAACTTAGAAAAAATATTTTGTTACTTTTGAATTGATTTATGTGTGTATTCAGAAATTCGCTAATCAAATAATTGAAATTGAAAGTAGTGTAAAAACCAAATAATCTATAGCTAATCAAATATGTATATAATTTTAAATAGGTAGACAATTTTTAAATGATAAAATCATTGTTATTTTTATAACAAAATAATATATATATTCATTACTGACACATGGGGTGCTTGCACACACACATTTACATACATATATATAGATATGTCTTTGTTTTCTTTTCTAGGATAACCTTTAAAGGATCTCAAAATACTCTTCTCTTTTTCTATCTCATTTCCCATATTTAAGTTATATATTTTTGACTCCAGACTGTTCTATTAGTCCTCACCTCTTTAGCATTTTTCATATTCTCACTTCCCTTCCCATTATTATAACAAAGAATCCAATTTTCTAACTCTTTTTTGGCTAATTTCCTGCCCTTTACTGTTTTCTACAACTATAGCAATTTTCTAAACTATAACTTCCATGCCAGTCATCCCTTTGCTTAAAAGTTTATTACCAGGGGCACCTGTATGGCTCAGTTGGTTAACTGTCTGACTTTTGATTTTGACTCAGATCATGATTTCAGGTTCTTCAGATCAAGCCCAGTATCCTGTCTCCCTGCTTAGTGGGTAGTCTGCTTATCTCCCTTTCTATCTGCCCCTCTTCCTGCTTGTCCTCTCTCTTTCTCTCTAATAAATAAATCTTTTTCTAAAAAGAAGTTTAGGGATGCCTGGGTGGCTCAGTTGGTTAAGCAGCTGCCTTCGGCTCAGGTCATGATCCCAGTGTCCTAGGATGAGTCCCACATCGGGCTCCTTGCTTGGCAGGGAGCCTGCTTCTCCCTCTGCCTCTGCCTGCCACTCTGTCTGCCTGTGCTCGCTCTCTCTCGCTCTCTCTCTCTCTCTCTAATAAATAAATAAATAAAAATAAAATAAAATAAAATCTCTAAAAAGAAGTTTATTCCTGATTAATTTTACTTTGGAAAACCCAAGTGGATGGAAAACAGTTTGCTGTTTCATTAATGCAATTTTATTAATATGCATGCATTTTATTAATTGCAAATATTTCTGAGTTATACAAAAGATTAAAGTAAGTATATTGCATGAAAGGTTAGGTGCAGGGAGAGGAACTTCCTGATTAAAAGCCTTTTTTTTTTTTAACATTAAGGCAACTATGCTATCTACTTCCCAGGACTTTAAGAATCGAAGAGACTCATCTCTCTGACAGATTAGGTGTGATTTTGCCTGGAGGTAGGTGACAGAAGAGATAGCCCATGTACTGTGATATGAAGTAAGGAATAATAGATTTTGAGTACCTTATAACAGCAGTGCATCATTTTTTTTTCCCTTTCCTGAAATTTTGTTAAGTTGTCTAGGCTTCGGGTATAGGATTGTGTCTTCAAGCAACTTTTGGACTTAACTGGAATTTCTACAGACCTGGCCTTATCAGGACATCTGATATCATATCCTGTGATATAGGTGCTGAAGGCAATTTTCCATTTTTTTTATAAGTACTTACTTTTTTTATATTGAACATGTAACTGTTGCAAAAGGAAAGTGCAAATCATATATTTTTATATTCAAAGAGTAAAGAAAATGTAGTAAATCAATTCTCTTATACGTATAACTTATAATTAGTATTTTTAAGTATTATTTTTAAGTAATGTTTCAAGAATGCCTGTTTCTTATTTGATTACTTGTTGCAAATCTTTTAAATATTTCCTACCACCCTACATATGCACGAACCTTAATGGTGTTTTCTGTCATAATAGGTTATATAATCTTTACATTTAAAAGAGTTAGTAAAACATTTCTGGAAAATAATCCAAATCAAAATCACAAGCTTTTAATATCTAAAATAATGTAAATAAACAACTTCTTTAAACTCAAAAACATAATCACTAGTAAAAGCTTAAGATAGCATCACATATAATTTTTATCACCAATAATTTTAGAAAAATGACATCCAGGAAATGTAATGGAAGATAACAGAAAATCTCCATAAGGCTAATTCCTCTTCCTCCCTCACATCACTAAAATACAGTAAGTGGATATAAAATAAACCAAACATCCTGAGACTTTTCATGAATAATACTAAATGGAAGGCATGGTGCTTAGAAAGAATTATGTTAGCAGCTGAATGGAAAACAGGAAAACATCAGAGAGGAGATAGTAATACCTACTACCTCAGTTCTAGGCAAAAATGAAAATATGTTCCACTGTAGAAATACAGTGGAAAAGAATCAAGAACCACTACAATTGCAGAAATTGTTCTCTCTAGCTTGGCACAGAGGTCACTAATGGACATTACTGAGACAACTGAGGAAATCTGCATGTTGATAATACATTAGATTTTTAGTCTGCATCAATTTTGACTTAAACATTTTACTTTCTCAATGTGATTATTATATTGGATTTATGTGAAAGAATGGTTTAGTTTTTATAAAATATTTGAAATGTTTGGGATGAAGTGACATGTTGTCCGCACATAATTTTTAAAAGTTTCTGAAAACTGTGTGAGCGTGTGTGTGTGTGTGTGTGTGTGTGTGTGTGTGTATGAGAGAGAGAGAGAGAGAGAGAGAGAGCATGCAAGGATAAAAGAGAAAGTGGCAAATGTTAATGATTTTCTAATCCAGGTAAATAATATATAAGAGTTGATTTTACAGGGTGCCTGGGTGGCTCAGTGAGTTAAAGTCTCTGCCTTCAGCTCAGGTCATGATCCCAGGGTCCTGGGATCAAGCCCCACACTGGGCTCTCTGCTCACCAGGGAGCCTGCTTCCTCCTCTCTCTCTGCCTGCCTCTCTGCCTGTCAAATAAATAAATAAAATCCTTAAAAAAAAAAAAGAGTTGATTTTGCTACTCTTGCAGCACCTTTATAGTATTTTATTTTCTCTCAAAATAAGTTGAAGGGATAAAAAAAACTAACAAACAGAAAAATGACTGGGCAAGTTATATGTTGTGGAAGGAGGGAAAGTTTGATTATAACATAATTACATAGTGTTTTGGAAGTTTTTAGAAAAGGAATGACATAATCATATTTTCTGATTTTAAAAGATCTCTTAGTACTGTGGAGAATAGACGATGTGGAGAATGATGGGTCAAAAGACCAAGTACAAAGTTATTGTAGTAGCCTAGGAAAAAGACATGTAGATTTGACTGAAGAACTGGAGATGATGCAAAGTATTTTTTTAAAGTAACATTTTGGAAGTAGATACAACAATAGTCTTTTCAATAGTATGTTCAACAAATGGTGCTAGGATAACTGGATAGTCATGGGACAACTGGACCTCCACTTGCAAAGAAATGGAATTGGAACCCCACTCATACCACACACACATATTAAGTCAAACTTTACCATAGGCCTAAATATAAGACCTAAACTATAAAAATACCAGAAAAAAACAGAAACAAATATTTATGACCATGAGGTAGGTGAAGTTTTATTAGATTACTCTGAATGCACAAATTTCTAAGAAATGCATATATTAGACTATACCAGAGTAAAAACTTTTGTGCTGTATATCATTAAAGTGTCATGACAGTTCACAGAATGGAAGAAAGGATTTGTAAATCATCTATCTATAAAGAAACTTTTATTCAGAATGTGTAAACAATTCTAAATATTTAATAATAAAAAGACAATAAACCAATTAAAAGTAAGTAAAGAATTTAAATAGACATTTCTCCAAAGAAGAATATAAAAAATTGTTAGTAAGAATATGAGATGATTCTCAATAATATTAGCTATTTAGGAGAATACAAATCAAAACTAAATAGATACCACCTCACATACACTAGAATGGCTATAACCAAAAGGGCAGATGATATTAAACATTGGTAAGGATGTGGCAAATTGGGAACCTTCCTACCTTACTATCGGGTATGTGAATGGTGCAGCCATTTTGAAAAACAGTTTGACATTCTCTCAAATGCTGAACATAGTTATATGACATAATTCCACTCCTAGGTGTATATCCAAGAGAAATGAAAAACTATATCCACACAAAAACTTGTACAAAAATGTTCATTATCACATTATTCATAATATCCTAAAAGTGGAACATCCTAAATGTCTTTTCACTTATAAATGTCTAAACAAATGGTGGTATACTTGTTCAATGGGATATTACCAGTCCAAGAAAGGAATGAGATATTGATACATGCTATAACATCAATTAATCTTGAGAATTTTATATTTTTTAAAGACTCTATTTATTTATTTGCCACCGAGAGAGAGCTCAAGTAAGTACAGCACCAGGCAGAGGTAGAGGGAGAAGCAGGCACCCCACTGAGCAGGGAGCCAGATGCCGGACTTGAGCCCAGAACCTAGGGATTGTGACCCTAGCTGAAGGCAGGTGTTCAACTGACTGAACATCCCATTGTCCAGGTGCCCCGAGAATTTTATATGAAGTTCAAAAAGCAAGTTGCAAATTTCCGTATTGTATTATTCTCTCTTTATTAAATGTTAAGAATAAATAAATTTATGTAACAAAAAGGAGATTAGTGCTTACCTATGCCCTGGGGGTGAGGTGGGGTATGACAAATAGGTGGGGGGAGTTTCTTTTGTGAATAATGAAAATATTAAAACATTGACTATGGCAATGGTTCTATAACACTGTGAATATGGTAAAAACAATTGAATTGTATGCTTTAAATGGCTGAAGTTTTGGAATGTGTATTATATTTTAATAGAGTTTTTTTTAAAGATGCCTGGGTAGCTCAGTTGGCTAATTGTCAGCCTTCAGCTCAGGTCATGAGCCCCAGGTACTGGGATGGAGTCCCACATCAAGACTAGATCTACAGGGAGCCTGTATCTCCCTCTGCCTGCCACTACCCCTGCTTGTGCTCTCTCTCTCTGACAATAAATACTTTTTTTTTTAAGATATTTTTTAAAAAGAAGAGAGTAATATCTCAGATCTTATAAGAATTCCATTTAGAAAAAGGCAACAACTTGACTATAACATCTAAAAAAAAATGAAGGTAACTGGTTACATTGATAAAAGCAATTTTACTGGCTGGTAAGAATGAAAGATATTGTTACTTTTATGGAAGCTTCATCATGCAGGAATGATCAATTATTAAATCTACTCCCAATCTCTTTCCCATCTCTGAAGAATGGGGTTTAGAGCTGAAAATTACAAGCTTGGTCTTCATGGTGACCAGCCCCATCCAGGAACCCACCAAGAACTACCTCATTAGAACAGAGACACTGCAATCACCCAAGAAGTTCCAAAGGATTTAGGAGCTGTGTCAGGAACTGGAGTCAAAGACTAAATTCTAGAACAAAAGATTCTCCTAACACCCCTATTTACAAAAGTTTTTTGGAGTTCTGGGCCAGGAACCAAGGGTGGGTAGATAGATAGATAGATAGATAGATAGATAGATAGATTTTTTTCTTTTCTTATTTTTTCACACTTACAAAACAGAAATCCACTTTCTTACAGTTCCAGAGGCTAAAAGTTCAAGATCAAAGTGCGCTCAGGGTAGGTTTCTGGTGAGATCTCTCTTCCTGGTTTATACGTAGCCAGCTTCTTGCTGTGCCCTCAACATGGCCTTTTCTATGTGTGAATGTGGAAAGAGAGCACTTTCTTTCTTTCTTTTTTTTTTTTTTTTAATTTAAGCTTTTTTTTCATTTAAACATATAATGTAACCCCACCACCCTCTCCCAACCCCTCTCTCCCCCACCCCCCTCAGTTTGTTTTATGACATTAAGAGTAAGAGAGCACTTTCTTATCTCTTCCTCTTCTTGTAAGGACTTGTGTCCTTATAAGGACTCACTCTTATGACCTAACCTCTATGTCCTTCTTATAGGCCCTGTCTCCAAATATAGTCATTCTAGGAATTAGGGCCTCAACATATGAATTAGAGATGGTGAGGGACACAATTTAGTATATAAAACAGGGAGAAGTATATTTTAAAAATTTACAAGATTATATGATGATGATGATTACCTGTCAGAGATTCACGATCATAATATTTGAGTGACATCATTCAGCACATCTTTTAAAAAAAAATTTCTTCAGCAGTACTGTAAACAAACAGGAGAGCTTAAGAAGTACTAGTCTTTTTCCAGAAATTATTATAGATGAGGGAGAAAATGGTTTTAACAAGGGCATAAGTTTATTTGAAATGGAATATAAATTGAGTGAAGAGACAAGAAATAAGAGAGTGAAGTTTGTCTGTAGGATTAAGAATTGGGTATACCAACTGAGTTGAGTTGTTAGAGTAATGGTATGAGAGTAGTGATCTACAAAGATAATAGTGATTCAAATGTAAAATACTTCAAATGGAAATTTTGGGGTTGTAGAATTACTTTTGATAATAAAGATGGAATGATTATAACAATGGGAGTTTGAAGTGGAAAGTAGAAAATAAAAATAACTTTTTGTATTGTATGTTGGCTAGCTGAAAATAATTTATTATATAATATAGTATAATATAATATAATATATTATATTCTAAAGTAAAAAATAAAAATAACTTTCAGTCTCAGGAGGTCAAGAAATTGAAAGCTAGTGTGAAGAGAGTGGTTGCCACGCAAACTGATCAACGTGGATGTGGAGAGGAAGGCAGAGAGCAAGATTTCCAAAGGTGTGCTTAGATGGTTTTGTAGGTGAATTTATTTACCATAGTTATGCTTGCTTGGGAATTTTGGAAAAATATAATAATGTTGCCTGGGTTTAACCTGAAGTGTTTCTCATTTAGTTAACCTATGGTGTTGCTTGATGTTAATAATTAAAAACCTACTTGATATTTCTAATAAGCAGAAGCATTTACTTAAATCATCTCCAATGTTAATCAATTTTAATTATTGAGTGAAACATAATGTGATTTATATCATGTTGGGCTATCCCACTAATTGCCTTTACTTTCCAAATATGTTGGTTATTTTTGTACAATTAAATATTCAAATAATCATTTTTCAAATAGTTTTACCAATCTGTAAAAACATTCTGTTATTTTAACTTTAATTCCAATTGTTTTAGATAGTGAGGGAGAAAAAGTTTTAAGAAATCATGTTTGCATTTTACAGCTATTTAACATTCTTTTTAAGGCCCTCACTAGAATTTTTACTATGTTTATTCCTAGTTTTTAAGAAATGTATTGTATTTTAAACTTGTAAATGTGACATTTTTGGATATAGGATCTTTTATTTTGTTATGATACTTTTACAACTAGCTACCTTATTAAATTCTATTATTGTTTCTAACAGTTTTCTAGTTAATTTACTAGGCAAACTATTTTATCCTCTGCAAATAATGAATATACATTAAAAGAAAAGTGACCATAGAAATATATCCATGGATATAAAGAAATTATAATTTTGGCCAAATCACAATTTCATAATTATTGTTGGTCAAATAACATCACTTATAAAAATCTAATATTTTCTGACTAACTTATCCCTGTAAATTTTATTTACTTTCAGTGAAAACAGAAGTATGGATGACAGAAATAAATAGTTCCTTGTATTTATCTTATGCAGAAAATAAAAGAACATAAAGGGCTCAGTATTTCTCACATTTCTATAAACTAAATTTTGTAAAATCTTCATGTTATTTATAAGAAACATATTTTAATACACATGGAAGTTAGGGAACACTTCATGTCAAAGATACTTCCTGTGCTTTGAGAAAAATGCATTGTCATCCCCTTCATCATGCAAACAAACTAATTTTTCCTTCAAGTTTCATATCACAAGATGTTGGTAGTTCAGTTAAAGAATTCTGCTGTATATTTTGTGTTTTCAGTCTCAAAACAAACTAGTAACTAGAAAAACCCTAAATTCCATAGAATAAAAATAAAAGAAATATATAGTGTATGTGTCATTTTGTTTTGGTGCAAATAAAGTTTAGTGAGTCGCAAGTAGTAAACAGAATAATATACTAGTCTTGATATTTTATATATGCGACATTGGGGTTATTTGAAATACTAAAATCATAGAGTATTTAACTATTTGTGGAATGGTAATGCTCTGTTTTGGGGTTTTGTTTTATTTTGTTTTGTTTGGTTGGTTGGTTTTTAGTAGGTTATATAACCATGTGGGTCTTGCGCTCTTGACCCTGAGATTAAGAGTCACATATTTTACTGACTGAAAAAACAGCCACCCAAATGTTTACATTTTAAATGAAATTTTACATATAATTATATATAATAAAATAAATATAATAAATATATATATAAATATAAAATGTATAAATTGTAAAACCATTGCTTAATTTAATATGGCAGGGAATTCAGATAGTACTGTATTACAACTTTTCCTGGAGATGCCATTCTTTAGAATTTCAATTTCTTCTGTGTTGCTTTTGTGAATTGCGTAGAGGTAAATAAAGGTAACTATCTGTCTTATAAGGCTTTAACATTAATTACATTTATGTTGATTTATGTTGTATGTTGTCATTCATTTAAGTTTAACATACTTATTTCTTTTTAAGATTTTATTTATTTATTTGGCAGACAGAGATCACAAGTAGGCAGAGAGGCAGACAGAGAGAGAGGCAGGCTCCCTGCTGAGCAGAGAGCTCAATTCGGGGCTTGATCCCAGGACCCTAGGATCATGACCTGAGCCGAAGGCAGAGGCTTTAACCCACTGACCACCCAGGCACCCCAAGTTTAACATATTTAAAATGTACCTTAACTTTTAAAACTCTTAGATATTTAGACCTGTTTAATTCATTTCCAGTCTGTGAGTTGCAGTAAGATATATAATTTAGGCTACTTCCGTTTAGAGTGATTTCATTAGTTGTTTTTTCTCTAGTTTTCTTTTTTGTTGTTGTGGATGTTGTTGATATGTATAGCAGATGGCAACAATCACAGAAATCAGCACAGCAATCAAAGGGATCAGTGGTATGATGAATCTTTGTCAGGGTCACAGGATGCACCCACTGGGAAAATAGCAGCCACATCTGACAGTGAGTGCTGAACACTGTATCTGCTTAGTAATCAGACAGGATCAGGACCAAGGGTGACCCAGAACTGCTGAGTGAAATAAGAGAGGATAAAAAAGGACACCAGTTTATTTGCAGCAAAGAGACTACAGAAGCAAATGCATCCTTTCTGCCACTTCAATAGTTTAATGTCCATCACATTCTTGACAGTTGAGTGTTGGTGGGAATAACATAGTAAATTGCATAAGCCAAAGTGAAGATAGGCATAGATTTGTATAATAATATTCAGCTCCTAAATAATGAGTACATAAGGATATATGTTGAAATCTGAGAATTTCTAAAACATCATCTAAATTCAAAAGGAGTTGGTAATTCTCCTGGTTTTGTGCAAACTCCACATGGGTACATTTAAAGAAAGTTACGTTACAAATTCCTATAGAATTTTTACTATTTTTTTGAAGGATTTTAATTTTGATCTTTTTAACCACTCTTCCTTTTCCTTTTGATTCCTTTGTTCTCATATCCTACAAAGGTAAAAATTTCCTAATTTTAGGTAATCAATCTTCTCTTCATCTCAGATCCTCAAGAATGGTATAACCGTTCATTTTCATTTTTTAACTTGGATGAATACAACTCTATATGATTAATTTTATAAGTCAACTTGACTGTGTCATAGGGTGCTCAGAAACTATCTCTGGATGTGTCTGTGAGGGTATTTTTAGATGGTTTAATATTTTAATTGGTGGACTCAGTAGATTGAGTCTAGTGTAGGTGGGCATCATTCCATCCCTCAAGGGCCTGAATCCTTCAAAAGGCAGGAGACAGGAATTCCCTTTTCTTTCCTGACTCACTGCTTCAGCTGAACATTGGTCTTTTCCTGCCCTTGGACTGGGATTTATACCATTGGCTCCCTCAATTTTTAGGCATGTAGACTAAAACTGAGATTATACAACTAGCTTTCTAAATTATAAATATATTAAATATAAATTATATATATATTATTGGTTCTATTTCTTTGGAGAACCATAATACAAACTCTCAATTATTGATTTCTAGTTCTGATTACTCACTGTTACATGATTTGTGAGGGTCCTCAAATTTAACATAATATTTGACATCATTTATACAAGATGACATTCTTTCTGCTTTCCATATCAGAGATAATATTATTTTTATAGGAAGAATTCAGACTTCAAATCTTTAAGTATAACATCTAAATCTCTTTCCACAGACTGATTAGTTATTTCTTCATGAATAAAGTTTTATTAATCTTTCTTTTCCTTCCCAGTGTCATTTCTCTAATGAGATAATTTTCATTTCACTATAAATCATTAAAATATCAAATTACATGATGGTTGTCTGGTTGGGAATGTGTCTTTAAAGTTATTGCATCTGGAGTATTATTTGAGCCTTGTAAAAGGTTTCTATATTCCATGGGGGTAGAGCTAAGATCAGTCTAAAGAGACAAGTACTTATTTATACACACAGGCATTTATGTATGTTTGTATGTATGCACACATGAATTTATTTTAAAAGATTCTGATGAGTCTTTTACTTATGTTGTGAAGTATATAAAAAAAGGATAATTTTGTTTTTGTATTTTGATAAAACTTAACTGCACCTACTAGTCAAACTTGTTTCATGAAGAGTTTGCAGTTTTGTCACTTTGTTTGTCCTTTCTTCTCTAAATTTGTACTTTTGATTTTCAGTGCCTCCAAATTATGCTATTTTCTTAGAATATTTTCAATTTTTTGCAGAAATTCAAAAGACTACATATGCAAAGGAATGTTTGTAATATTTATCGAGCCTCAAACTTAGCCTTGAGGGAAGAATATAAAAGGAATATACTGACAAATATGAAAAATATTCTGTAGTTTTATCTTCCATATATTGAAAACTCATCAAACCAAACTCTGTAAACATTCAATATTTTCATGTTTTAATCGGCTCATTAGAGCTTTGGATACATCATCCTGTGCATAGATATTTCCCTTGGGAACAATTCACGGCAGACTGAAAGTCATCCAGAAACAGAGCTCCTAGGACTTCAGAAAGGAAGTTTGTACCTCTTTTTGGAAAAAGGGACAGTAGCCTAAATTCATAAACATAGAGGTTAGTGGATATTCCAAATTATGAAATGGAGCAGTCTCTGGCTGTCAAATTGTTTAGAGTTAAGCATAAATGGGGGTTTCTGGTTTTGTAAATCAAAAGCATAACAAGACTTCAAAAGAGAAGTAAGTCATTATTTTCGTTATAATTCTGTTATTGCATAATATGAAAATACTACTAAATTGTTTTGGTTAAGGTTAACAAATATTTTTTAGGTGTCTATATCCCATTTATCCTACCCTATAAGAAGTTTTCCACTGTGTTTTAGAGACCTAGGAAGAGGAACTGCATCATAACATTTTTTGTTTCTTTATAAAACTAAACATAATTTCATGCCAAGAGTAAGAAACAAACATATTGCAGTTAATTGTTCTGTAAATTCAATATACCACAAAATAAAAATAGTAGTGCATGATAAATGAATTTGTTATTATTATAAATATTTCAACAAAACCTAAAAACTGTAAAATAGACCTTCCTTGTAATTTCATTTCCTGCATTTCTAATACAGATTATAGATTTATGTTAGTTTTATAAGCATGCTTAACTTAAAAATTGATCATACTATGTGGCATATGGCAGTATAGAGGGGTAAGAGGTAGATGAACTTTTGCTTCAAACAGATATGAATTTGAAACTCTATCTTTTAATATCTAATATTTTATATCACTAAAACTGGTCAGTTTTTCAAGTGGTGATGTATGTGATAAACTAATAAGCTGGCAAAAAATAGAACATAAAATGGCAGGTATTATCATTATTAGAATTATATTCATTCTTTATATAGGGAGTTATGGTTTACTAAATAAAAGTATTTAAAATAAGGCATATATGTCTTTGAGTAGTATGAGCTATACAAATTGAATTGAACTTTATTACTTTTAATTATAAAACAAAATATCTCAGAATGCTTTTAAATGCCAATATATAAAGGGGGGAATGGGATTAGAGGTCAAACAAGGTATGTGTAGATTCAGAAAGATAATCTTATAAAGAATTTATAAAGAACTCATATGTATATGTGTATATACATATATATGTATATACACACTCTGCAAAAAAAAGATAGACTCTGCAAAAAATAAATAAATAAAATAACCCAAGGAAGAGACAAGTAGAGCTACTATATGCATGCAATAAGAAATTCCAGACAGTTTTGCATGAAATCAGTGGTGTGGAATGAAGAGGAAGATAGGAAACATCCAGTAATACCTAGGAAACATTAGATTCAGTGAAAACTACATTCAATTCCAGAAGGCCTTAGTAAAATGTAAATGAATAGGTGTGCTTTTCCTGTAAGTATATGTGAATTTTAAAGTTTAATAAAAGGGTCTTTGCATCTGACACTGACCAACTATGAAGTACACAAAATAAATGGATGCTTTATATTTTTAGATCATAAGGGAGCACATATTGAATCTATGTCCCTCAAAAAGCTTCAGGAAACTATGACAGATTATGTAAATCATTCCCACCCTCAAAAATTAAAAACAAAATAAAATGATTTTTTGAATGCAGTTATGAGAGACTCTAGAATGGAAAATACAGATAGAATTATATGGAATTACGGTCATTAAACACCTAAATTGTGAATACTGTCTTAACAAGTAATGCTGCAATGTTGCAATGTTTTACCTGCAATAATATTAAACTTGAGAAAATTATGGTGACATGTAATAAAATACCAAGGAAGAGCAACAAATACAGAAGCCATCTAACAGCTATGTTGTTATTTGAGATTTGGGGAGGCGTACATAGAATTTCAGACATGAACACTTTCAGAATGTTTATATCCCACAGACCTTCACTGAAAGAACTATTAAAAGATATGCACCAGCCAAAAGAGAAGGGAAATCAAAAAGGAAGTGTGGAATGTGAGAAGCAATAATGACTAAAGAGCTCATTAAAATTTATTTAAAAAAACCTGAAATACTGACTATAAAGATAATAGGGTTAAATACTCTTATAAATTATCTCTAACATTCATTCTTTACTCCTTTACTCCTAGTTTTCTGAATTATTTTATTTTATTTTTTTAAAGATTTTATTTATTTATTTATTTGTTAGAGAGAGCGAGCACAGGCAGACAGAGTGGCAGGCAGAGGCAGAGGGAGAAGCAGGCTCCCTGCCAAGCAAGGAGCCCAATGTGGGACTCTGGGACACTGGGACCCAGGACGCTGGGATCATGACCTGAGCTGAAGGCAGCTGCTTAACCAACTGAGCCAACCAGGCGTCCCCTGAATTATTTTAATTCTAGAAAGAAGACACCTTCTATCTCCTCACCAAAAGGTAATAATGAGAAGAGTTATACACAGGGGAAATTGAACCAAAGTCTGTGAATATTGACACCAGAAGATTCAAGACACATATGTATGCAATTTCCTAATAGTAAGACTACATCAACAATGTGAGATCATAAAAGAGATCAGGTAATGTGGAACATCTAATTACACAAGGGTCACCTGGGTTCTAACCCGAAATAATAATTTTATTTTTTTTAATTTTTTTTAAGATTTTATTTATTTATTAGTCAGAGAGAGAGAGAGAGAGAGCAAGCACAGGCAGACAGAGAGGCAGGCAGAGGCAGAGGGAGAAGCAGGCTCCCTGCCGAGCAAGGAGCCCAATGTGGGACTCGATCCCAGGACGCTGGGATCATGACCTGAGCCGAAGGCAGCTGCTTAACCAACTGAGCCACCCAGGCGTCCCCCGAAATAATAATTTTAAAAACGTCAATACTGAAGAAGAAATGGGACGCCATAAAAAGTCTCTATCAAACATAAGCTGTAACAGGAAACACCTGGATCCCACAACCTAGGAAAGCACAGCTCAAGTGGCCTCTCACTTCTATTACCCCAGGTGATCCCCCACCTGGGATAGTATCTACCCCCTGAGGAAATTTGAGTAAGGAGAGACTTGGGAACCACCTGAAGATAAAGCAGCAAGCAACAAAGTTAAGCATAAACTTGCCAACAAGACACAGCTCTGAAGATGTTCTGGAACCAGTTAGCAAGCCAAGGGCACCATCTCCCTCCAGGAGCCCAATCAAGAGTCAACAGTCATGGCCATCCCATTATGCATGAAGCCAATTGTTTTATAGGATTTAAAGATTCTTTTGATGGCAAGACTCAATAGACTGATACTCAGATGAAAGGCAAAAATGAAAAAGGATTCCAGGCAAGTCCACAAAGGGCATGCACATAGGGACAAGATAACAGCAAGCTAGAGTTATAGGGGACAACCCATGTAAGGCATGTAGGTTAGAGTTAGCTAGGTCTCTCAAGGGCTCCCTGTGGATTGGCTAATTTCACAATCTGTATGACCTTGTGAACCCTATGCTTAAGAATCAACATCAAATGGTCTTAGGTTGAAATAGTTAAGAAGTTAGGAAAAAAATTAATGCAAATTACATATTAATCAGAAACCTGACCTTGGCCTTCCAGGATTCTAAACTATAAAGCCCTTCAAAAGTGCTCTCAGAATTTAAATTTATAATAGACAAAGAAAAGAAGGAAAACAAACTACAAAATATTACAAAGTCAAGAAAGAAAAAGACAGAATATCATAATAGAATTAATAAACAGCAGGACTGGATGCCAGAAAACTTAAAAATATGGATTGAGTGGAAGAAAAATACTAAAAATATGCTTACATAAATAACTAAGAAATGAAAAAATACACTAATTGCATTGTTAAAGAAATCCTTGCTCAATATATTAAAATTAATATTAGACAAAATATATATTAGTGAGCCAAAACATAAATGTAATTGCACACAGTGTCCAAAATTTAAAGAATGCTTAAAGTATAGAAAATAAAAGGACCTACTATCAAATATCAGAAATTATCACCAACAAAACAGCAGCAACAGCAACTTCAAAAATATAATTAAAAGTGTCACAAAAAAAGTGTCACAGACTGACAAAAAGGAATTAACACTCTATATCTGTCAGATATCAAGGTTCTTAACATCAATATTCATTATTGCCATTTGTGATATTTTTGTGTTCTCGTCATCAGCTTAGATATTCATATTGAAATGCTTTATACAAATTAGTTTTAACTCCTTAAAATTTAAATGTCCCAAATGTTTGAAAATAAATTTCCTTTTAATTTTATATTGTTCATATGTTTTGATAATTATGAAAATTATAACTAGGTAGCAGTAAAAATGTTAAACTGTTTGGAAATAAGCAATCTGAGAAGCAGGACTTAGCTTGTATAGTAAAGGGCATTCAAAATTCAACATTGAAGTCAACTGAAATAGCAAGAAAAAAAAATAATAATGGAAATGGCTTATGTACAAATGTTAGTTAAGAGATACTCCATGAGAGACACTTTGGGACCAGAACAATGAATAAAAGCAAATAAAATTTCTGCCCATGTGGAACTTACAGTCTGTTTAGAGAAGTACAATAAACACATAAGTATATGATAGATATCCATATTGTATAAGAATAATAAGTGTTCCAGTGATAAATAGAGCAAAGATGGAGAGTTGGGTGAGTGCATGGGGTTGATTTCAAAGGACATCTGATTAAAAGAAAGCTAAGGGAATGGTCATGGGAATATCTAGTGAAAAAAAAAAAAAGGGAGTTTAGGCTCAGGGAACAGAAAAAGTACTGCTGGTATGATCCAGGGTTATCCACCTTGCTGGTGTGTCTAGTGGAGAATGTTGGGATATAAGATATAAGATCTATAACATGAGAGGAATCAATCAATGCAGAGCATATACACTACTGAAATGTCTTTGATATTGACTCTAAATTTGTTGAGAAACTTTGAGAATTTTGAAGAGAGACCTGACATAACTTGACTGATATTTAACAAGTTCAATTTGGATGCTGTCTTCTCAATACCCTGTTAAAGATGAAGGTATGAAGAAGGAGATAATTTAGGAGGCTACTGTAATAATCTAGTTGAAAGATGTTGATAGCTTGTACCAAGGTAGTGGCATTGCATTGGTGAAAACAATGGAAAACAAATATATTTTATTTGTAAAGCCATGCACATACACAATTAATGATACACAAGATGCAGTATGTCATAGAATGAGGAGATTGTGAATCCAAATTTTCTTACTGAACATTTTGAAGAAGAAAGTTGCCATTTACTGAACTCAGGAAGTCTGTTCAATGAGTAAGTTTAGGGAAAAGAGAAAATAAGAATCTTGTTTTTCACATAATAAATCTAAGACTTTGCTTGGTCAACCATCCAAGTTGATATAGAGTGGGCAGTTGGATTTAAGACTAAAGTTTATGACAAGTTCTGGCCAAGAATTGTACAAGTTGTAGTCTTCCATATATACCTGGCATTTAAAGTAATAAAACTAGATGAAATCCTCAAGGCAGTGAGTATAGATGCAGAAGACTAAATTTAATGAGACTGAGCCTGGAATGGAATGTTCCAGTTACATGTGTTTTTCTTTATTTTAAGTAAAATAGAGTATGTGTTGGGGGGTGAACAGTGAGGGAAAGGAAAAGCCAGTAAAGTGGGGTGTTCTACAAGAAAGTCCTTCAAGCAGATCAAGTGATCTAGGAAGGCTGGGAAATGGCAATAGAACTTATCAAAATTGTGATCTCAGGTGATTTTGACATGCTGTCAGAATGGCATTCTGCAGAAGACTAATTGGAGTGAATTCAATAAATAATGTGAAGAACTGGAGATCACAAATATAAACCACTTTTCCTATATAAATAAGAAGAAAAACAGGGCTAGAGTGAGATAGAAACAGAAATTTTTATGTGTGTCATAAGGAGATAACAGCACATTTGATTGCTGATGACAATAATCTAATAGAGATTTTTTTTTTAATGAAGTAGAAAAGAGTGAGAACTGATGTACCTGATGAAATGGAAATATCTAAGGAATATAAAAAGAAGAATTTGGGCCAAGCATGGCTTAGCATGGTGATCAAGTGTGATTGCTAGTCACATACCTAAATATGGCTGACTTAGCTACTTGGCATCATTGGCATACATACCTGATAATTATTACATTATGGAAAAGCCAAGGAAACTCTTTACTTTTTATGAACACTATTGCTCTCAAAAAGACAAAAGAAGGATCTGGCCCATTGCCTAATGACCAAACATTCTACCCCCATTGGGATAGAGTCGGTAAAGAAGTGAATGGACTGGGAGTTATTTCTATTCATCTCCCTCTGATAGGAAGAAAACATTAACAGTAGATAGAATTTCCCTCAACAATAATTAGCTCTCAGAATATTAGTAGAAATTTTAGAATAGTAGCAGTTTCTATATATTTATTTTCTGTAAATTTCAGGAAAAAAGTTTCATCTATATGACAAAATACTATATTGTGATGAGGAGGAGGCTTTTGTCTCCTTACCTGTCCTGTATTTTTTTTTAAGTTTCTCAGTTTTTCATTCCCAGTTAAAAGTATTATAGTCTATTAGGGGTTTTGTTAAAGGCCTAATTACATTGTTTTCTGTCACCAAGAGGAAATATAAAATATAAACCATTAAGTCAGAAATGCAAAACACAGGGATATAAAGGAAATATTAGATGAATCAGTAGATATCATTGTCCACATATGAAATATTTTACTTTCAAGATTCATTAATTTAAAATGAGATTATTATTCTTGCCTATTAAGTTAATGCACTAGCCTACTAGGGATCCCAAAACTGTGAGATTTCCCCCTTGTTCCTGAATAAATTGTGTGGGGATTATAAAATGCCAACTGAGGAAAGATGAAGAGAGAGAGGATGTTGCCATATTTGGGCATGTCCACCATCTAATAGAACATTCGGTAGTAACATATGGCAGGAGCAAACAGTATAAAACACACAGCTTTGTTACAGATTGGTGACATAATGACTGCCAAACACAGTATTAGTGAAATCACTGAAGAACAATTAATAATTAGGAATTTCATGGAATAAGGAAATTAAGCTTCCGAAGGTGATTTTTTTGACAGAATAGATTTCATAGCGGTCAGGAGGAAACTTGTCAACAATTGGGAAACCCACCAGATATCTGTGAAGTTCATTCACAGTTTTGGGCATTTGTTTAATCTGTGTTCATTGTTGAATTTATTTGGATATTTGAAAAGTTCCAATTTTGAATTACTTGAATTCTGTTTTATTTTCAAGTAATGCATGTTTTCTTTGCTACTGAGTCTAAGGGATATTTATCAAAAGAAATAAGAAACCAAAACAAAAAATAAAAGAAGTAAGCAACCAGAACTGTAATTATCTCTATACCTCCCCACTTATATATTATTTTGCATATTTTTAAAATATGATATTTGAAGTAGGAAGTATGATGTTTCTATGTCAATGATAGCTCATAGTTTATGATATAGGTTGGTCATTCTCAAAGAATTTTACCAAAGGATTTTTTAAAATGTGATTAACAAATAGTCATTAGACCTTTCAGACCGTTATATGACTAAATGTTCAAAACACAATGTCCAATTTCGAATGCATAGTCTTTCCTTAGTAGGGACCACAATTAGGATGAAAATGTTGCTTTGATAATTTATCAAGTTCCATTTCCATATAATTTAAAGAAAATGGGATTAATCTCTTTCATACATAATATTTTTTTTGCATAGGACCTCAATTACACCATTTAAAACTGCACATTTGAATATATACACTCTGAGAGTGATAACGATTTAAATATTTATCATACTCTTAGGCATGGATACCTCTAATAATGATAGTTACTAAGGTGGTATAGAAGAGGTTTGGGTAAGAATAAGAGAATAGAGAACTACAACCAATATCTATTCTTCTATATATGTATGTCACATTTTCTTTATCAACTCATCCATTAAAGAACACTTAGGTTGTTTCCCTATCTTGGATATCGTGAATAATGCTGCCGCAAACATGGGGGTATACATATCTCTTTGAGATACGGATTTTAATTCTTCCAGATATATACCCAGGGTACAGAACTTCTGATGGTGGTTTTTATTTCTCCATACCCCTTTCCTCTTCTCTCCTTGATAAAATGCTCTTTATATTGCAAGTCTTAGGGCACCAGGCATTTATTTCATCCAACGTTTGCCTAAACTTCTAAGCAGTTCTCTCTTACTTTCTGCATCCATAGCAACTTGGATTATCATAATTATGTCACTAATTATACTGTGTAATGTATATAAAGGATAATAATAAAGTTAAAAATTGGGCTTTAAATTCAGTCATGGTTGGAATCAAGACCTAATTTTGTTCAATTTTTGCTGTGTAAACTTAAGCCAATTATATTACCTCCAGGCAAAAAATTATATCGGATAAAAATTGAGGGTATTAGTTGTTAATACCTTATAGTAACTTATTCTAAAGCTAAATTAGGTGTAGGTGGTTTATAAAAGTGCTTAAAATACTGGCACTACACAGGCATCAAATGAATAGTTTTTAAGTTAAAATTTATATGAATAAATAAGAATACTGTGGGAGATAGAAATGGATGACAGCAATAATCAGAAACCATCCAAAAGTAAATAAATAAAGCATCACTGATATTGGAAAATATTTGAAATATAAATATTTGAGAATAAACTATTATTTAATTTCTAATATTTACATTTATTTGAACCAAACTATTATAATCATAATATGTAAATTTATTTTAGGATTTATTCATATTTTTAAAAGTAGGTTGCTGTAATTATATATTCCATAAAAAGAGTTAATATACATCACTCTTTTGAAGTTTTGCATATTAGGCATTTATTTATATATCATTTCCATTCACTATATTGGTTTATTCAATTACTAGGTTTTATATGTTTATTACTAATTTATTACCTGTTTGTCTTTTTATTATAAAAAATGTGTGCCATTATGAAATTTTGTGTCTTGCCCTTATTCACCTTAAAATAATATGGAGTAATAATTTTAAAAAATAAACAAACCCCCAAAAAAGAAAAAAAAAAAAAAAAACAAGCCATCAGATAAAACTATACTAGGCCAGAGATGTTTGTGAAATAATGTGTTACCTTTTTAAATAGGTTTTGTTACTATTTGTGTACAAAGGATTCCGCCAGTAAATGTTTTTTCCACAGCACAAGTTAACGTACAATTTGTAATAGAGAACTGGAAATTTAAAGGGTATGATCTAATTCCCCAGACAACTTCTTTAAGTATACTATTGCAACTAGTATGCCATTTACCCAGGGTATTATGAGTTCTGAGATCATAAAATAGATAACAAGAAGATATACGAGAGAGATGACCCAGTTTTAAAGTTAAATAGAAGGCAGAGTCCTAAATTCTTCCCTGAGTCCTTTCCTGATTGTCTGCTTAGTTCGTTGGTAAATAAATCAGCAGATGCAGCAGAGAAAAGGTAGTTGTTCCCTACCATTCCTCCTTTTCAAGGATAAATGGATTTTATATGTTTATATTTAACGACTGTTTTGCCCACTCTCACAAAATCATTGGTATTTTAGAAGTCCAAACTACTAGCAAAAATTCTCCTCATGGCTTTGGCATTTCAGTAAACCTTTAAAATGTATATTTTATTCTTTCATTCATCCACAATTTAATCCTTCCAGCCAGCAATGCATTCATTCAAAAACTCTGAATATACACCATATGCAGGACTCTGATACCAAATTGCAAGCAAATGTTCGTCTCTTAGAAATAAAGAGACTGAAAAAAATTTAAAAAAAAAGAAATAAAGAGACTGAAATTCAGAAGGCAAATTGACTTAATAACACATGGGCAGAGATCGATATACATTTATTCTGATCACTAGTCTATTATGAATTCTAGAATTTATTGCAATCTTTCAACTTCTTTAAACTTTTGGTTTATCATATTTTGTTAATTTTTTGCTATTATTTGGTTAGTTAGCTAAATGGAACTGCAGACTGTTCATTTTGGTCAATAAGCTGACCATACATGAGCACCTGATTGTGGACTGATGGATCATTTTTCAACCTTTAAAGTATTCGTGAAAACAAATATCAGCATGGTGAATCAGGAGGCAGTATACATAACCTAAGATACTCGCATAAATGCATTAGGTGGATTTGGACTGACAAATATTTTCAGATCTACTTGGCTTTTCTTGAAAACATTAATTATGAATGGTAATTTACACAATCCCTCCTTTAATGATTTTATTTGCAGGGTCAAAACTTGCTGATTCATGAAACAGTAAATTTGCCAAATGTTTTCAGAGAATGAAAAACAGCTTTAGTAGAAGGGTACTCAAAATCTTTATAAGACATTTATATGCTATGGAGAATTTAGTCTGTTGATAGTAATTAGTAAACAAAATCTACCTTGTTGCACTTTACTAATACATGGAGATTAAAAAGTTGTATATCATTACTCCTATGTTCCAAATGTAGCCTTAAATTATAAATATTCTTTTTGTATCTTTGAAATGTAAAAAAGGAGACAATACTACCAAAGACGTTTATGATTTTGTAAACTAAGTTATAATACTTCTGGTTAAGCCTAGAAAATATAGTGTATGTGACTCTCCACTTGTCTAACTTCCTGTTAAACCTTTCTTAAAATACTCATACAAGGAAATTTATAAGAGTCATTGAATATAATGACAGAGAGATCAGAAAAAGGTTATAATAGCTAAGAGCAGCTGAATACATTCTGGAAGGTGGAAAGCAGGTATGAGAGGATAACTGTCATGGCAGAAGTGCAAGAGAACAATGCCTATAGTGACAAAAAACAACCATCAGCTTATGGCCTAGAACCATGTAACAACATCTGTAATAAAATGCCTCCAAAACGTTTGGTGCAATGCCAAAAATGAAAAGATTGGTATGAAGCCTGTATAAGAAAAAGAAATCCTAGAGCCTGTCCGCTGACCTGTGTAGTCATAGAATGACACCTGTAGCTCATTGAATAGTGGCTCTCTAAAAGATATGTCCACATCCAAACCCCTGGAACTTGTGAATGTGTCCTTATTCAGAACAAGGGTCACTGCAATTTTAAGTTAAGGATCTCGAGATGAGCTCATTCTGGAATACCAGCATTGGCTTTAAATCTAATGATAAGCATCCTTACAAGAAAAAAATGGAGAGACATATGATACAGAAAAAGAGAAGACACAGTCACCAGAGAGGGAGGTGATATGGAGAAAGAGGCAGAAGAGTGGTGTAGTCACCATGTAAGAAATGACAACAGCCACCAGAAGCTGAGAGGAACAAGGAACAACAGCTTCTTTCCTAGAGCCTCCAGGGGCAGGAGGTGGGGGTGGAGGTAGAAGCACAATCCCTCCATTACCTTAACTTAAGATGTTTGGCTTCCTGAACTGTGGGAAAATATTTTTTTGCTATTTTAAGTCAACAAGTATGACTAACTTGTAATCGCAGCCACAGAGAACTAAACGCCAGCCATCAATCTAGTAAAGAAATGAAAGTTTGCTCTCAGAAGGTCAGTTCAGAGAATCTGGGAATCTGAAGCACAAATGAGGGCAAGGGAATAAATAAAAATAAGGAGGGGTGTTAAATGAGATAGTATATATACTGAATGGTGAGGCATTTCCCACACATGCCACATTTCTGATAATGAAGGAAGGTTAGATAATTCTCTTAGAAAAATACTAGCCCCAAATAATGTGTCAAATGTTAATGGAAGTTAATTTCCCTTAAATTGAAATACTTGGTCCTGATTTGAGCAACTGATAGTGATGCTCATCAAAGACAAAGTTTTCATTAATCTCTATAAAGGCATAGCTTAAATGTAAAGAAACCAATACTTATTTGAGGAAAGCCTCTAAAATAAAATATATAAAACAGGTAAACAGAAAAATAAGACAAAAATCTAAGATACTTCGTAAGGAAAAAAAAAGGAGGTTGTTTTATTCCCATGAAAATATATACAGTAAATCTCAGAAAATAAAAAGGATCTATTAGGGGTTAAAAATAAGCTATGCAAATTAAACAAGCATTAGAATTGTTGAATTCTTCTAAAATTACACATGAAAACAAAAAAAGGTATAAATTAGTGGAAATATTAGAATTTTAAGCCAAGAAGTCAAACAACTAAGAAAAAGAAGCCTGAATATAGAGAAAATTAAGAGGAAGAAATTATCAACTACATAACAAAATTTCTACATATTGAAGGACAGTCAGACTTAAAATTCCATACCAAGACTTATCATTGCAAAATTGTGAAATTAAAAATGCCAGAAATAAAACAGAATATTTTTTTAAAAATCTAGAGAGAAGTCACATAGACAGACACATTAACACACACACACACGTTTGCATGCACACATATTTAACACACACACATACTTAAATGATTGAGAAAAGTTTCAAAAGACTTAAAACAGTCCTGGAATCCACATTATAAAGAACCAAGGAATTCAGAATTCTGTATGCAATTATTTTCTATGCTGGAATTCTACACCAGTCATATAATCAGACCAGTGTGAGTGTAAAGTAAATACATTCCTAGATATGCAAATACTCTCAACATTCTCAGAAAGTCATCTTACAAAGAAAGAGATCTTACAAAAGGAAAGTAAAGCAAGAAGGAGGGAGCTGTAGGTCTAGGACTTAGGGTTTCCAGCCCTGGAGGGAAGGGCAGAGAAGATGCTAAAGGCAATGTTGAGAGCAGTCCTCAGATGTGTACGCTGCAATAGGTCTGGAAAGCACACAATTCAGACTAAATAGTGAACCTCAAAATTACTGTAAGAAGATACAGTCTCTGGACAGGAAGCTTGGTGGTCATTTAGTGAATAGTAAAGCTAAGAAAATAAAAATTAGGCAATTATTAGAAAAAGAAAGAAAGTTGTAAAGGAATAAAAGTAAGTCAGGGAATGGTACATAAATATATTGTGAAAAATACTGTTATAAAGATGCAAACTGAAAATATCTATATATTGTAATATAAATGTTATTTTAAAATCTGCAGTTAAATTCCAACTACCAAGACAAACTGCTAATGGAGTAAGAATGGTTAATTATGAAAAGAGCATTTTTAGACACTTAGTTAAATAGAAAATACATCTTATTGTATTCAAAACATCATTTCAAAAATATTTTCTAAAATTAAAAAATACAATTTAAGTTTAGTACTTTAATTTCTCACTAGTGATTACCTCTCTCCTACATAATAAATGGAGAAAAGGTTTATGAAGGGACAAGGTGAAAAAATGCACTGGTAGAAAGCTCTCAATATTCCCTCTTTAGTCTTTCCCACTCTCTTTTAAATGACATTTTTTTTTCTACCTTTAATACAAAGGTAGGGGTATAGAATCACTGAACCATCTTGCTTCTGGAAGCAGTGGGACTGTAGGGAGTACTAGGAACTAGAGGAATTCTAAGTCAAGAACTTAATAACCTCTTCTGGAACAAAATAAAAGGAGCTACTTTTCACAGATATGCTGCATATCTGTAGCTGCTTCCAAAGAATTTTCCAGGCAGAGCATAAACTATTAAAAGGATCAAACACATGATTTGTCATCTTTGACTTCCTTTTTTCTGCTCCAGGACAAGGCAACATGAGGAAAGAACTCTTAAATGTCCAGAATACAAGAGGGAAGAATACAACATATAATATGAAAGTGAACAATGGCTTTAGTCACTATCCCACGAACCTCCAGTTTCATGTTCAAATTGTATAACTATAATTAAGACAAAAATACTACAAACACAAAGGAACATTTCCTGCCATGAGTCTGAGTAGATGAACCATTTACCTATATTTCCTCAAAATACAAGGATTGCATTCAGTATAAAATCAAAATACTTGAGACCAAACACAGGCACAGATTATATATGTAATTAAAGGAAAATTTATGAATGAAAAAAATAAGCAAGGCTACCTAGTATAAGCATACAATTAATGCAATCAAAATATCCCAGAATACTTATGAGACTTCCAATCAGTCTCCAATTGTGTAGTAACAGCATGCTATCTTCATTAGCAATAGAATGAGACAGGAAATAACCAAAAGAAGATTATGTGCTGACATGCTAGATACTGTGCTATTTCCTACTACTCTGTGACATTAGACATACAAATATAAAATCATTTTTATTTCTGTTGTGAAACTTTATTCTAGCTATATTTCAGATTAACCAAGTAGGCATTCTACTTGTAGGCACAAGTCTCTATGTTCACAATATATATTTTTTACCCCTAAAAGCATCCTTCTTTTAAACGCATGGATTGTTTGGTAGTCATTCTAAATACCCAAGCCACAACAGCAGTAAAAAATTGTCCAAAGTCACAAAACATCTCATTTATTTAAAATAATTGGATTAGAATCTAAAACGTTTGATTTCAAATTCATAAACTTAGCCACCCTAATGTATCACCCTGTTTCTACAGTATAGAATGGTAATGCAAATCCAATGTATTAATCATCTCCTGTATGTCTTACTACAATACCGAGTATTTTGGATGTATTATTTAACATTTTTGCCTACACAATCACATAAAAGAGTTTCCCTTTTTTACAAAGAAATGGTCTCAGAAGAATGTAGTGTTTTACTCAAGATCAGAGAACTAGCAAGGGGCTAAGCCATATAAAATATACTGTTTTTTAATTGATGCTTTTCATTGATCAAATTGATTAGGAATACTTGAAAGTAGACAGAGGCAGAATAGAAGAGATGACTCCAATGACCTTTGGTCAACAAAAACAATAATAAGGTGAGTAAAAAATGATTTATGAACCTGGAAAAATGATATATGCCACTATATCACAAAGAAAGCAAAAACAGAGAAACTAATCTTTCTTTAGACTGCAACAAAACAAAACAAAATGAAGAATTGAGAAATTACTTTAAGTAAGTATCTGTAGCAAACTATAAAAACTGTTTTTCTGATGTGAACTAAAAATATGTGTTGTATGAGATGATAAATATATCTGGCACCTTCTGAGACACCCTCTGTTAATTATTTCATGAGGTTATTTCTAGAATAAAGAAGAATTGTACAAAAAATTGTTGTGGATCTGCTTTTTAATATGCATCTATGCTGGAGTTGATATAACCTTCCTAATTCAGCAAAAAACAAACAAACAAACAAACATACAAAATCCTTACTACAATTGTCCATTTTCTCATTTTTCTGGTGGGATTAGGTATTGACTAAACTATAAACTCAAACTCAAAGATATGAAAATTTAATAAGAATAGAATTACCATAAGAAATTTAAGACCATACAGGGGCGCCTGGGTGGCTCAGTGGGTTAAGCCTCTGCCTTCTCAGGGTCCTGGGATCGAGCCCCACATCAGACTATCTGCTTGGCAAGGAGCCTGCTTCCCACTGCCCCCCCCCCTGCCTGCCTCTCTGTCTACTTGTGATCTCTGTCTGTCAAATAAATAAACAAAATCTTTAAAGAAAAAAAAAAAGGGCACCTGCGTGGCTCAGTGGGTTAAAGTCTCTGCCTTTGGCTCAGGTCATGATCCCAGGGTCCTGGGATCAAGCCCCAAACCGGGCTCTCTGCTCAGCAGGGAGCTTGCTTCCCCCTCTCTCTCTGCCTGCCTCTCTGCCTACTTGTGATCTCTGTCTGTCAAATAAATAAATAAAAAGTCTTTAAAAAAAGAAGAAATTTAAGACCATATCATTTTTAACAGTTTTAAATATAAATATCATTCTTAATTCCTATCTTTCCTTCTTTTGTACATACCTAGCTGGAGGTGAGTTGATTTGGGGATGCTTCTTTTACAACTAAGAAAACATATTCAAGGATTATAAACTTCTGTTCATCTCTAGTTTCATTTACTAAAGGCAAAAACTCACAGTATCTACAGTGTGAGCATCAAATGCTGTTGCTTATGTTATTCCTTACCATTCCTTACCATCACATTTCAGTCTCTTGTCTAAGAAAGCTTCGTCTCTCCCAAGATATTATCAAACTTCATGTCTCCTTCTGCTGCTCTGGACACCAAAAATAATATATAGAAAAATGATAAATACTTTGATATGTTTCCCTTCCTTGCAATCCCATGGTATGAGTAACAAGACTTTAAGGAAAAGGAAAAAAATAAGGACCCACTCTATCATTTGTCTACAGAAGTTGACATTTTATCTGATGAATTCATATAATAATGCATTCAGTATTTAGCAAATATCAACTGGCTACTGTTTATAAATTTCTGATATTAAATGAATGAGACATAGTGCCTATCTTCAAATAGCTTATTAAATATGATATTCGGGTAAATAGAGGAGTCTGTGAAATAGTGAAATTCATGAGCCTACAAAAGAAATAAAAAAGAGCTCTAAAACAGATCTGGGAATCAGGGAACACTTTTTTAAAATGATTTGATAAATATTCAGGGCAAGGGAGAATGATCTGGCCAAAAACTAAGTAAATTTGTGTGTAAGGAGATGTCTATCATTCTTTTGGTGTTACTTTAAATAATGCCCAATATTTAATTAAAGATTTTTAGCCCAAATATTGCATAATTTTATTTCTGTTTATGCAAACTGACAGGATCACTGTCCAAAGTTAGGAACTTCTGTCATAATTGTAAGGAACTGGGAAAAATGCAACTGATTTTTGGTTTTTTTTTTTAACAGCTTCTGGAATGTTGTTACAATTCTAGTGATCATGTTCATTCTGCTCATTTTTAATTCAGATTTAATGAGAAAAACCCAATAAGAATACTTCAGAGAAGCAATCAACATAGACTTAGAGTGGAATTTCTAAATAAATTGGAATTCATAAATAAGATTCTATGTCTTCTATTGTTGCATACCAAATCACCATAGAAGTTTGTGGCTTAAAATATTGATATAATACCTCTCATGGTTTTTGTGTCAGAATTTTGGAAACAGCTTGACTGAATGGCTCTCTCAGGGTTTCATGAGGGATCTGTCAGATGATAGCAAGGACTGCAGTCACCTTGTTTGCTGCTTCTTTACTTGGATGGCCAATGTCTGACCTGGGAAGATTCAAATAGCTGGGTGCTGGAACTGTTGCTGGAGAAGCTCCTTTGGCACCCCCTGCTCCCACTCTGTGTGCTCTCTCTCTACATGGTCTCCCTACAGTGTGGCAGCTTTAAATGAGCAATCATCCTTATATGGAGGTTTAGGGCTTTTAAGGCACAAAATATGAGAAATTTCACAGGGAGAATCTACCTTTTATTTCGACCCAGCCTGGAAAAAGCATGTAGCAGCACTTTTCCTACATTTTATTTTATTGAAGCAAATCATGAAAGCAGGCTTATATTTAAGAAAAAGAAATTTAGACTCCATCTTTTTATGGGAGAGAAGCAAAGAATTTGCAGATACATTTTAAACCAAGGACAGCACTCTGATTACTTCCCAAACTGTGAAAAGGTGGAAATACTACCACTCCCACCTTTACAACCACCACAATAAAAGTTAGAAAGTAATGATTTTGTTGAGCCCAATAAAGAACAGAGAAAAATCACCTATTCTGAAACTAAGAAAAGATTAAACCTAAGAGGAGAGACAAGCCACGCTTGCTTAACTGGACAAAAATCAGACATCAGTGAGAAAAATTTACCTAAAATTGTTAATGAATAAGTTAAGGTCAAATGATGTGTATGTGCTCATGCACTTGTGCTCACACATGAGTACACACATGCACACACACACACACTCATTAACAAGGGTCCTCAGAAAGCATCTATAATGGTATAGACCTTATGGATGAGAACAACCACCACAGCAGAAAAGACATGGAACTCATCCAGATATTTTCCCCTATTAAAAAAAAAAAAGTCTAAGGGGAGATGAACAATAAATACAGTAATCCTTAGAGTACAGGGGAAATCTTATTGCAGCTATGAAAAAAGGAATAAAAAAAAAAAGTCTAATGAGGGGGTTCAAAAATTGTGTTGGACCCATCACTACTGTTGGGGAAAGGCAAGAACAGTGACACTGAAAAGGCCACTTTCCTGAGACCTACTGACAAGTGCTGCCTAAAACCAAGGTTTAGTCATAACTACAGAAAACATTCCCAATCCCAATTCCTGTCTCACCATCAGCTGATAAGCTTTGAGTAGCCATATACAGTGGAATATTGTTGGGAGAACATCCCTCTATAAGGTGTACTATAAATGAGAGACCCAAAGGTAGGGTAATCGATGAGGAAAATCTTTTTTCAACAAGCCTCTATCCAAAACATATAGTGTTATAAAAATTTAAACCTATGGTCCCATAAGGTTTACCATAGTAACATACACATAGCTCACCTTCTGATTAGATTGACTAAAAACATTGCTATTAAAGGCAAGGATTTGTTCATTTCCAAACATTTAAAAATAGCTTTTACCTACACAAAATACTTTCTTATGCAGTATTTCTGGTTATAAACAAACAATTATGGAGTGGTTAAAAAAAAAAGGAAAAGAAGAACAAGAAAAGGAAAAAGAAAGAGATTCACTGCCAAGAAGCAGTAAAGCCAACAGAAACATGACACTCAGACATGACAGATGCTGGAATCACCAGAGAGAGAATTTAAAATGTTGAAGTATATAGGTTAAAGACAAATGAAAAATGTTGATAGTATGTAAGATCATACAGATAACTGAACCAAAGTTATCAAAAGTATGATAATAAGTCAATGGAAATGTTCAAAATGAAAAACACAATGACAGACATGAAGTAAGCTTATCACTAGAATCAATATAGCTGAGGAAAGGATCAGGGATCTTGAACATAAGTCCACAGAAATTACCCAACCTGAAACACAAGAGAAAAAATATAGTTAAAAAATTTAAAAAATTTGAAAGTTGTAAAATGAGATATAGATGTTTAATATACCTTGAATCAGAAAGAAAAGATAAAAAGGTAAAACAATATTCCAAAATAAATGACAGAAAGCAAAGTACAAGTGAGACACCTTTTAAAATAGCCAGAGTGGAATGGAGTGTGGCATATTATATACAGAGGAATAAGGTTAGATAAAAGTAGGTTTCTCATCATAAACCATGCATGTCAGAAGAAAATGAGTGACATATGTTAAGTGGTAAAAAAGAAAGCTGTCATCTCAGAATTCTCACAAAAATATCTTAAAAAATGAACAACAAAGGCCTCAGACCAATTAAGACAAAACAAACAAAAAGACAGCATATACCAAAAGAATTCATTGCCAACAAATCACAGCACTATAAGAAATGTTAAAGGACAAAGGAATAAATGTAATAGAGAAAAATTGGGTTCTATACAAAGAAATGAGGAGCACTAGAAATAGAAAATATAAAAGTGAGCTTTTTAATCCATATTTTAATTGCTCTAAAAGAAAACTCACTGTCTAAAGCAAAATAATAGTGATGTATTGTGGTTTGAGCATATGTTAAGTTATAATTTATAATAGCAATAGGACAAAGTACAAGACAGAGAAATTAAATCTAGACTAGAAATTAAGTCAGATCCTTAAAGCACATATGAAGTCATAGAAAATCATTTGAAAGTAGATTATTAACTATAGTATATAATTAAGCCCAAGGCATTAAAATGGACCAATATAGAAATAAAACAATCATAAAAATTATAAATATACTAGCAGATAGTACAACAGAGAAAAAAATCAAGAACAAATAGAAAACAGCTAGAAAGATGGTGGATTTCACCAACAATGTCAATGATCATATTAAATTAGAGCATCTGAAGACACCAATTAAGACAGAGATTGTCAAGTTTGGATAACAGAAGACTCAGCTATATATTATCTATAAAAAAAATCACTTTAAATATGTAGTTTAAATGTAAAGGATGGTGAAAGTTATATATTGCAAACTCTATTCAAAAGTCCAGATTAACTATATTAATATCAGACAAATTAAACTTAAAATGATAACAAAAAAAGATTGATAATGATAAAGGACACCATTCTATAAGAAAGTATAACAATCCTAATATGTATGTCCTGAAAGCAGTGCTTCAAAGCCCATGAAGCAAATTCTGACAGCTCAGAGATGTAGAGAACTAGAAAGAAAATTGTTCAAACTCTTAATAAAATAGCTGAAGAAACTGGCTGTTTTTGATATTCCTGAATGCATCAAATAACTAAAATCATGGGCACACTACCTTGAGAGACACCATCATCTGCAGTGAGAAACAAGACCTGAGAATTAGCTTATTTGAAGCAGATACGGCTAAAAGGCATATCAATCTTTGAATAGAGTCAGAAATTGTTAACAAATTGCTTCAGACCAAATATGGACAGACACAATAGTGTGAAGAATCTAGTTACCATAGATATAGGGGAATTTGCACCCTCTGGCAGGCTTTTCCTCCAAATTTACTGGGTAGTCACAGGAAACAGGGAGAATCCTAAGAAACTCCTCCTTGGTGCTGGCTAAGGGGGGGAAGAGCAGCCATTGTACAAGTCTCCTTTCAGACCTATTTCCTCCAATTTTTCTCAGATACATATGTCACTTATCTTTCTTGCTAGACAAAAGCTTTACTCTGCAAGAGGAAGGTCAAAAAACTGTGTAGCCTGAGGTCACTGGTAAAGCCCTATAGAAAGGGCAGGGGGACGGCTGCCATCACTAAAAGTTTGCCTGACATTATATTCCGTATTTTGGATGAATCTAGTGCTTTTTTTTTCTTTTCTCTAATTTTAGACCTTTTTTCCCCTCAAGGTTTAAAAGATTAATCTTTAACTTATTCCATTCTACCCTGACGTGATATTAACTTATTTCATTTATAGGGTAAGCAATTTGTGAGGCTTTACCTTCATTTCATTCCTCCTAACCTTTATTTTGTCATGATGCTTTGCTTTTACATATGGGATAAACCTTAGACTGCTTTATTTTCTTTAAAGAATCATTTATCACTTAAAAATAAGCAAAACTCTATATTTACTCCCATAGTTGACATTTCTGGTGCTCTTCATTCCATTATACAAGGACAGACATTCATATGGTACCATTTTTCTTCTGCCTGAGAGACTATTTTTTAGCATTTCTTATACAATTATGGTAATTATGTTCAGCTTTTGTAGCTCTAAAAATATCCTTATTAGCTCTGCTTTTGAAAGATATGTTTGCTGGGTATAGGATACTGGATCCTATAATTTACTATTTTTTTAATGCCTTTCACTATTTTAAAGATGTTCTGTATCATCATTGTTCATACTGTCTCCAGGAAGAAATTTAATGTCACTTTTACATTCATTCCTCTGTAACCTGTCTTTTTTTTTTTCTTCCTGACTGGCTGTTTTTTTTTTTTTAATTTCATTTTTACAAACTGAATTTTGAGCAACTTAATTTTGATATGAGTTGTCATTATCCTTTTGTTGCTTGTATTTGAGTTGGTTGTGATTTTCTGGATGTGTGGATTTACAATTTTCATCAAGACTGGCACATTTTTGGCTGTTACATGTTTTAAGTATTTGTTTCCCTTTTCTCTTTGGTCCCTCAGAGACTCTAACTGTCTAGAATTAGGCCACATCAAGCAGTCCCAAACCTCACTGAAGGTCTCTTCATTTATTCAATTCTTTATCTTTGTGTTTCATTTTGGATAGTTTCATTGCCTTCTAATGCCAGCCTATTAATCTTTCCTTCTGCAGTATCTAATCTGCTGTATTTTCCATCTCAGTATTATAGATTTATCACTAGAAGGCTGTTTTTGATCTTCTTTATATCTTCTAGGTCCCTACTTAACTTTTTGAACATGCTTAATGGATTTATAATAAATATTTTAATATCCCTATATATTAACTCCAATATATGTATCTCTCAAACGTCTATTACTATTGATTACTTACTCTCCTTGTTATGGGTCATTTCTTTTTTCTATACAATCCCAGTAATCTTTAATTAGATGCCACACATTATATATTTTACCAAGTTGAGTGCTGGGTACTTTATATTTCAGGTAAGTTTAACTTTTTTTCTTAAATGCTAAAATAAATTATTGAAAAGAATATGATGCCTTCATGTTTTGCTTTTATGATTAGTTGAGTCTAATGAATGCTCAGTGTCAGGTTAATTATTCTATGCTATTGAAGCCAAACTTTCCAAAGTACCCATTTGTCACATAAATTAGTGTTTTTTGTTGTTGTTCCAGCTCGTAGGAATGGGTACTGTATCCAGACTGGTCAAGTGCCAAAAATTGGTACTTATAACTCATATGGATGAGAAATTATGCTTCCTATGAAACCGACCTACCCCATTCATGGCCCTTGTAAAAGCACTTGCCCACAGGTCCTTGTTCTGTGCTTTCCCTACTTGTCATAGCCAAACTTTATCAACACTTCTGGATAACTTTGTGTGGCCCTCTGGGCATGTCATGCCTCCTTCTTTAGGACCAGTGAGTACAATAAATCCTTTAATTTCATATTTCTCTGAATGTAATTTCATTCAGAGAAATAATCTGATCATGTAAGATTGATCCTTAAGGACCACTCAAAGAGGAGTTACTCCCCCACTTACAACACACTTAGATAGAAAATAGCTTCTTCAAATACATGTTGGAATTAATTCAATACTTGACCAGGATCCTGTGCATATGTTTGGGGTTCTGTCTAGCTACCTCCTCTCTGATAAGCTATTCTAAAAGGACTTTTATTTCCTCACTCTTCCAGGATTCTTAGTTCAGAGTCCTCAATTCAGGAAGTTCATCTCATTCCCAATAGCCTAAATAGGGTTCAACTTTTTTATATACAATCTTTTTTCTTTCTTTCTTTTTTTTTCCAGAAATTATTTTTTGCCTCCTACCTAGTTTGAAAACTGTTTCTTATACTGTTTTTGGTTTTATTTTGTTTTTATTATTTCAAGAAGAAAAGTAAATGCTGCCCTTACTATTCTGAAACCTTGGTCAAAATTAGAAGGTGATAGTAGGTAACATTTAATGTATTTTTTAGAATATAAGACTTGAATATTTGATTAAGATTCAGTTAAAGAATAAACAGCACACAAAAGTAGATACAAAGTCTGATGGGATATTAGGTCCTATTATAACGGCATTTACTTATTTTATGCTGTCAAAAAGAGTGTTGATATTTGGAAATATTTTTTGCGATAGAAGTATAGTGACTTATCACTTTAAGATTAACTGAAAGTGAGGACAGTAGTAGTAGTGTCTGTGCCTTACTTTTTTTTTTTTTTTAACAATAGGGAGGAAAAAGAAAAAAACAAAACACAAAGTTTTATTACATGCACTGTCTCTACCTTTCTGATCTCAGTTTTCTTATCCCTGAATATCATCTAAGGAAATAAGTTCTTTTTTTTTTTTTTTAAAGATTTTATTTATTTATTTGACAGACAGATCACAAGTAAGCAGAGAGGCAGGCAGAGAGAGAGAGAGGAGGGAGCAGGCTTCCTGCGGAGCAGAGAGCCCAATACGGGGCTCGATCTCAGGACCCTGGAATCATGACCTGAGCTGAAGGTAGAGGCTTTAACCCACTGAGCCACCCAGGTGCCCCAGGAAATAAGTTCTTGAACTGAATTATTTGAATGGCATTTTATGAATTTTCTGACTCCATTTTTCTTGGAAGGTTAACAGGTCTCCTGGTTCATTAGTTTTGAGTAATGTTCTGGGTGATATTTCTAGAGGCCAGTTCCAAGCTAGTTCCTCTAACCATTCCACCAATTTTCTATGTATTTGGCATGCAGGGTTATTATTTTTTTTCACCTAAACTATATAGAGTGGTTTTTCTTTTCTGTGTTAAATGCTGATGATAGAATTTACAACTTATATTACCAATGTCATATAAGGCTCTTTTCTGGGTTTTTGGTTTTAAAATGAATTTGTGAAAATAGATATACTGATATTAGGAGGTGATCATTTGGCTAATATTCTCAAAGAAGAAGACTATTGCTAAATGAATATTTTGGAGGCATAATGTAAAGTAAGGCTAAATGGAATTTCTACCTACCTTGAGGTAGGCACTTTAATTTTATTTCCATGACCATATTTTACTAACAGGGTTTTTCAATGTACTTTATTACCCTATCTTTAGATAAGTTCCTTCCTACATTCTGGGAGGAGATGTGAGTAGGCAGTCCTAATTTTTATTGGCAATAGTTCCTTTTATCTTTTCATTTATCTTCATAGACACTTTGAAGTATATTAGATATACCTGCACTCGTAATTGCAAGCCAGAGAACATTTTAATCTAGTATTATTATGAATAATTTCACATAGAGCTGCCTACTTTAACATTTTGAAGGACATAAAATGTTTGTTATCTCACTTTGTAAAAGGTAGCTTATTTTCTGGATGTTAAAACTGTACAAGTCCTTTGAGTGGTTTTCATAACATTGGATCATTTCCTTTTTCCTTTTATATCCATATTCTTCTCATTTAGCAATTTAACATCTTTTTGTTTTGTTTTATTTTGTTTTGATTTGATGCAGTGGATTTAGAGAATGACACATCTATTTTGACTTGTGATTGACCCTGTAATTATGCACTCATTTCCCAGAATAGGTTCTTAAATGAACAAGTTTCTGATGTTAAAATCTCAATGTGAACATCTTCAATATTGCATTTTCCCTATTTTTTTGTGCTTGCTTGTTATTTCAGCAACCTCTTTGAACGTTTAATTTTTCCTATTACAATTAGCCATTGCTTTTCTGTCTTCAATCATGATGAGAATTTTACTACTTTCTTATATATTTTACTTAATTTTCTGTTTAATAATTTTGAATTATTTTTCTTTTTTTTTAAAGGTTTTATTTATTTATTTGACAGAGATCACAAGTAGGCAGAGAGGCAGGCAGAGAGAGAGAGGAGGAAGCAGGCTTCCCACTGAGCGGGGAACCCGATGCGGGGCTCGATCCCAGAACCCTGGGATCATGACCTGAACCGAAAGCAGAGGCTTTAACCCACTGAGCCACCCAGGCGCCCCTGAATTATTTTTCAAATGATTGTTTTACCCAGGTACCCCATTATTTCTCATTTTTAACTTGACTAGCCTCTATTGTTTTATTTCTATATTCTATGTAAGACATATATTGGTTTATTTACCCAGAGCACTTCATAAAATGCAGAACTTGCCATCATATAACTGGAAGTATTTAACTGAAAGAAGAAAATACATGCTATTTTTTTCAAGCTCCCTTAATACACATTCAGTGGCATCCTTAGGATACACAGTATGGGAGAAGACATTTAAAAAAAATATATATTGATTCTGTTAATATCCCTTAGGCTTATAGATTCAAATTATTTTAAAAGCATCAGTTTTGAAAAAAAAAATCTTACAAGACTTCATTGTTTGGTAATACTGAAAGCCTAGTCAGACAGTCAAATCTGATTGCACAGTCTGTATCATTTGTATTCTTAGGGATCTCTATTCATTTATTGCACAATGTGACAGGTGCTCTCTAGAACTGTGCCATATATCTGATTTTATATCTTGATTGACTTTATAATTTTAAAAAAGTGAAAAATTCTGTATGTTTTCTGGAAGTTTTAAATGAAACCATAAACTAGCTGGAAATAAGGATTTCTTAGAACGAAAAGACTAAATAAAGGCTATTCAAGTACAGGTTTAGTTCGATGTAAGGTATATCTAGATTTAAAACCAAATTCATATGCTAATATTGAGTTTGGATATAAACTTCAGTTTTCATTCCTCAGCAGCAGGTGCCAGAAATAATAAAAGAACAAAACCAAGAAACACACAAGACAATCTAATGGGAGCTCTTTCTCCCATATAGCTGGGTTCATGAAGGGCTACAAATTTAGTGTATGATAGTACCAAGAAATAATTCCCTAGCCATGGAATGCACTCTATTTGGAAAGTTGGTTTAGATTTTGACTTGTGGGTTGCAATCACCCTTGAGATTTTGGAAGGTCAAGACAGCAGTCATGTAAATTTGTGCAACAAGCTCACACTACACTGGTCACACAAAGACACCTCAATCAAGATGTTAAAGTAGAGTGATTCTGGACTGGTAGTGAGACAAGCAGATGGTGAATATAAACCCATGGTACAAAAATCAAATACAAAATTATATATAAAGAAATAAGTTATTATTTTTAAAAAAGAAATTAACAGGGGCAATTAACAAGGGCACCTGGGTGGCTCAGTAAGTTAAGCCTCTGCCTTCAACTCAGGTCATGATCTCAGGGTTTCTCTGCCTGCCTCTCTGCTATTGGTGACCTCTATTTCTGTCAAATAAATAAATAAAATCTTAAAAAACATAAAGAAATTAACAGAATTGTATCACTAGTAATATTAGTAAGATAATTAATAGCAGCAAATGGAAAATGATTAATGCATTATATTTAACTAAAGTTCACAAAAGAACAAATTAAAATAGAAAAATAAAAACTAAAATGTAAAAAACCATACAACTCTTACAAATAAGTGATATAATAAGAACATGGAAGTTATAGATATAAAAATATTTATTTGAAGAATTATCTTAAATTACACAGTTGTAGAGTATACTAGAATTTAAATAATTAAGATAATCATGATATAATTTTCAGCAATGCTAGAAAGAGTAAGAAATTTTGTTAAGTGGAAAAGGGATAACCTTAATAAATATATAAACATAGTTATCAGGGCAATGAAAAAACTACCATTTGATATAAAAAAATTGAGTATGATTGCCATTGTTAAAGTTCATCTTTACAACATTACATTAGAGATTCTGTTCAAGGCAGTGAGGGGAGAAAAAAAGAAACAAATTAAAAAATAGTTTATGAAAAAAGATGGAATATCAATTATTTATAACCAATATTAAAGCATACATAAAATATTCCATCTATGTTATAATGTAGCAATATAGAATTGAAATTAAGTGAAATTTAATTGAATATATCAAATGTGTTGTATTTAAAAAAATCAATAAGCAGAAATCTATTATATTTCTATATTCCAAAAGAAAGATAATCAGGAAATAAAATTTAAATGATAATACTTCCAAAAGCAAAAAAAATGTAGTAAAAATAAATAAAAGGAAACATGTCCAAGACATTTATGGAGAAAATAAAAACATTTAATGACACTTTAAAATGCATAAATAGAAAGATACAGAATATTTATGGATCAGAAAAAATATCATAAAGTTATTAAAACTCCCCAAACTGATCTACAGATTCAAAGTAATCACAATCAAAGTCTCAGTAAATTTTGGGGGGCATGGGCAATTTAATGGACTTATTTTAAGCTTTGTTGCATCAGCAAATAGCTAAGAGTAAAGTAGGTACTATGCCCTACCATAAATATATATGTATAAAGGTGTGGATTTGATAATTGAATTTTATCACTTGGTTTGGTTTTGTGCTGTTTTCAATTAGCCCTTGACTTACAACATTTTATAGAGCATTGTGATTCTTTTAAAACTAAAATTAGCTATTAAGTTCAGCAAACTAATAATTTTCATCAACATTTACATTTATTACTTTATAAATCCTCTGAGATTTCTAAGATGGTATCTCTGAATTAATCTCTTATGTAAAGTTGATATGTATCATTTTCTAGGGTTTCTTAAAACTTGTATAATATAGAAGAATCAAATATATTCAAGGTTCATAAAATATTAATATTAATGTTTGCAATATCTATCATCCATGTATCTACCCTGATAAGAATTGTCCTTTAGGGGTGCCTGAGTGGCTCAGTGGTTTAAAGCCTCTGCCTTTGGCTCAGGTCTGATCCCAGGGTACTGGGATCTAGCCCTGCATCTGGGCTTTCTGCTCAGTAGGGAGCCTGCTTCCATTCAGCTCTCTGCCTGCCTCTCTGGTTACTTGTGATCTCTGTCAAATAAGTAAATAAAATATTTTAAAGAAAATTGTCTCTCTCCTCTCAATAAAGAAAATGTCTGCCTTTGCATGCAGCCATGTTTTGTGTTTGTAAAAAAAAATTAAGAAATAAACTCAAACAAATCCCTACATCTTGACTAAGAAAGAATAAAATAACATTTAATTCTTTTCTGCTTTGCCATTTTGCTGCTAATATAAAGTCATGGAAGGATTACTTCCAGGTTCTTCTTTTGATAGAACTCTTACCCTGATATTAGGGAATAAAAATCTAAGAACAATTTTCAGAACTTGAGTAGATGATATGCGTTAGGAAGAAGTAGTAACGTGAAGAAAGAGATAAAGTTTTGAGTTCTACCAATGGCCCTGAGCATGAATTCTGCCAAGTCATTTATAATCAGCAGGTCTCAATTCTCTCACAAGAAAAAGAAATTGGAATGTATGACTTTTCATTTCCATCTTCCATTCCATGCCTTTTTTACTCTCTTGGAGAAAATTTCAGTTTGAAGATTATATAAATTTATGAACTAGAACATTCATGTAACAATAAATGTATTCAGTTTTCAACTTCAATTATTTTTACTTTAAATAAATGACAGATCATAAATTATACTCAAGAAAATGGGAATTATATTTTAAATGACACTGAAAAGTTTTAATAAATTATCGAAATTATTATATCATTATAGGATGAAATGTCAAAAATAAAACTAAAATTTTAGTAGAAAATGCAAGTAAATATATTTCTGGTCTTACAATATAATGTATGTTACAAATGGTATACAAAACCTGTTAATTAGAAAACACAGACAGAAAAAAAAGAAAAACACAGACATTTTGGTAAACTGAATATGGCGGTATACTGGAAGTTTTTATTAAAACATATTTATCATATACTACTAGGAAATATACATATATGATAAATATTTCATTACTTATTCCACATATTAATATATATTTTTTAATTTTATTTTTTAAAGATTTTATTTATTAGACAGAGAAATGTAGTGAGAGAGGGAGTACAAGCAGGGTCAGTGGAAGAGGGAGAAGCAGGCCTCCTGCTGAGCAGGGAGCCCAATGTGGGGCTGGATCCCAGGACCCTGGGATCATGACCTGAGCCAAAGGCAGACCCTTAATGACTAAGACACCCAGGTAGCCCTTAATATATAGTTTTATAAAGTAATATTATTCTACATATGAATAATTTAGAGTTCAGGACTTGTTAAATCAAAAGTAGTTTTAGGCTTATACTCCAGTCAGTTTGAAGTAACATGGACCAAATTTAATTTCCTGCCAGACACAACAAAAGCAGACATAATAGATGAGAAAATGGTTTGCAAGACAATGTTAGGCAAATAATGGCAATAATTCTGAGAGATGGAAGACAGTAAAGGTGAGTCTTATCTTTGCACCCATGAACTGTTTGTTTCTTTATTTCCATAAACTGTTTTGAAGAAGTTTCCAAGCTCTGGTACAGGGAGAAGAGACCCATTTGGACTGGATTACTACCTGAGTTGAAGAGGTAACAGTGGCCAGAGTCAGGAGAATTAAAGACAAATAGAACTCACAGAACAGAGGACCTGAGAGGAGGTTGTTGGACATAGAGATCATAGTAGGCATTTGTAGAAGATTCCTAAGTACTCAATTAAGTATTGATCAACAGGAGGATATAGGAAACTACCCAGTGCTAGGAAGAACAAAGGATTAGTTAATGCCTGACAGAATGGGATTAACACCTGTTGTCATTAGTCAGAAGGGAAAACAACATTCATGAAGCACTGAGCTGAACACAAAACAGTCATGTTTCAGACACAGTAAACAGTTTTTTCTACCATAGACATTTCTCCAATCTTGCCTAATAAATCTGAAAAGCAAGACTGTAACATATCAAACTCATCCTAAATAAATTAACAACATCACAGACAAAATTCAATAATCTTTACGGAAAAAACAAAAACGATATACTCAAAAAGTTTAAATTACAATGTCTGTCTTTCAATAAAAATTTACCAGGCATACATAAGAGCAAGAAAATAAGGTTCCCAAAGTGTATGTGTGCTGGGTGGTGGGGGATGGTGGGGGGAGAATCAATCAATGGAAATTGACAGAGAATTGACATAGATATAATAATTATAATTGTATTTTGTATGTTCAAAAATTAAGTAGATACATAAAAGATATGAAGAAGATCCAAATATAACTTATTGTAATAGAACTATAACATGAGGTGAGCATACCCCAAATGGGGGTATTAGTCCCACTGGCAATCCTGAGGAAATAATTGAAATCTTAGAAATAAAATGAACAAAAAATGAAACACTGAGAGTAATGAGAACTAACAAAAATCAACAGAAAACCTAATGAACTGTGGAACAAATTCAAGTACCCTAATACAGATATAGATAGATATAATTGATATCCCAAAAGGGAAAGGGAGGGCACAAAAATATTTGAATAAGTAATGGCTGCAAATACTACAAATGCAAATATTATAAATTCAATTAAAATACTAAAGTAACAGATTCAAGAATCTCAACTAATGTCAAGTACAAGAAACATGAGGAAACTACCATTAAAGCATGTCATGCTTAAATTCAAGAAGATCAACTATAAAGAAAAAATTTTGACCAGCCAGTCTACCTTGCCTCTACTCTTCAAATTTAAGGTCCTTAAAGATCAGAAAATTTTGTGAACCTGTCACAGATTGGATGGCTCCTAAATGTTATATGATATCCTGAGTTGGATCTTGGAAGAAAATAAAAGGAAGTTAACAGTAAAACTGATGAAATTTAAATGAAGTCTATAGTTTATTTAATGGTATTATACTGATGCTATTTTTTTTTAATTTTGATAAACGTAACATTACTATGTAAGAGGTTAGCATTAAAGAAAACTAATTTGAGGGCACATAGGAACTTCTGGTACTACCTTTGAAAAATTCCTCTAAATCCAAAATTATTTCAAAAATAATTTTTTAGAAGTCTAACTTTTTATTATGTGCCAGTAACTATCTAGGTATAAAGTAATATAGACATGGCCCTTGACCTAATGGAGAAAAAGCATTTAACAAAATTTAAACAAAAATTTCAAAAAATCTATGGTAATCTGGTGTTTGAAAGAGTATAATGTAGTAAGCATTGGCTCATTTTGCCACCCGGAAATGTAAAGAATTTGTATAGAATAAGCACTTGTTATTAGAGGAAATATATAATTTTCTCTATAGATCATGCAATGCTATGACTGTAAATACTAGTGATTTATGTACACACTGCTCATATTACCATATGAGCTGAAGAACCAAAGTAGGCAACTAAGAAATAATCACCTCTAATATACAGACATGTCTGATTATATTTGGACAGTTTATGGAAGTATCTTATATTAGGAACTTCTTTAAAAACAAATCATCCCAAGCATAGAGGAAGTTGAAATGCCCAAGTTTGGGCAAAAACAGCTTAGAAGGATCAGAGCAGAAAAATTACCTAAAAATGGGAAATAGTTACTCAGACTGTCCTCATTTCAGAATCCATGGAAGAAGGAGCTATTACAAAGAACAAGTAAAAATTAAAACTGTTTCAATGATCTCTCAGAAAACTATATGGAAAATTAAGAAACAATATCTTCTTTCCTATTTGCTTGAGTGTTAGAAAGAGTAAATGACAATTTCTTCACTGGGGATGACTTGTAGAATACACAAGTTCATCAAGCTCACAAAGTAATGGGCAGTGAACCAGGAAAACATTCCTCTAGAAGACTGTAAAAAATAAAATATAGACTTCCTTGGCGTTTGCTTACTGCCTTGATGACTTTGCAGCAATAGAAGCTTATTAAGCAGAGCACAGGATATCAGCATAGAAATATATATGTACAAAGCAGGAGAAAAATAAAATGGCAGATGTCAAATTGAACTTAAAAGACCATTCATGAAACACAATGAAACAAATTCTGAGGACACTGTTAACATCACTGGGAGAAATTAGAAGAGCATCAAATTTCTGCATACTGATTCATGGTGGAGTTAGATGTTTACTGGTATGAATGATTAATACAATTGTAAATCTGTTTTTTCACAGATGAATATGGTTTGGTCTAAATGTTCTCATCCTGAAAGTAAGAAAAATAAGCAAAATTTTGTGAACTGGAATATTTGTATAAGAAGCCAAAAGAAAATGACCCATAAACAAATATGAGTTTTTATGGATGAAGGAGTAATAAGAAATAGTTATTTAAATTGACCTGCGGGTTTTTGTCTTTACTTACATTTCCCTGTGAAACAATGACATAACATTCTGGTCTCTTCTCGAAACAGTTCTAACCATTTCTGATATTATAATCAATAGAGAACACATTTATTCTATCACTAAGGCCTTACAGCAACTAGAATATGAACTTTAAAAAGTGAACTAAAGTTCAGTCAGTGATATTGTTAGGAGTCACTGAACACCAATATACAAATCTAGTGTTTTCTGGTGGTTTTGTCCATACCTGACATTTTTGTTTTTGTTATTATTTTTCAGTTTAAACCAAAAAAGAAGGAAAATTATAAGAGGTGCATTATAATGAAAACACATTGCAAAATTAGTCTTCAAAACATTTACATTGTCTAATATGCTTAATTGCTCCAAAGTCTTTCTTTACTTATCCTTGAGTGGTTTTACAGGACAATATTGAAAGTAAGAAAGAATTTAGTAGCTATAGGTTGAAGTGGCTCTTGAACATTGTGAAGTAAGGTCTCTGCTTTAGGAAGAATTGATCTAAATGCAGTTTGAATACACTGTCAGTTTTAAAGTGTATCACTAGTGCTAACACTGCCCACATTATCTTATTGTTAAAGAATTTTGGAAAAATATCAGTAAATGGCGGAGGGGAAACATTGAAACCAAAATAAACAATAGCAACCAGAATGTTCAGGTATTATGTCTTAGATACTTTCTTAACAATGGAAATAAACAGCTCATTGCAAATGTTTCCATTGCATGATAGCAACTGCCAATTGATTACAAAGAAAGTAAAAGGAAGATATCTTACACAGCTCAAATACCAACTTAAGCATGAAGCTCTATAGAGAGCTCACTGAGTCCACCCCTCCCCCCACCCTCTTATCTCCACTTACATCAAAGCAAAATAAAGTCAAACAAAAGAGGAAGAATTTGTCAATTTACTAATTCCTTTTGTTAGCAGTGATATGATTTTTATTTCTCCAGATAAAAACTTACATGGAGTTTTTTAGGTGTGTGTGTGTGTGTGTGTGTGTGTGTGTGTGTGTGTGTTTTAAGTTAGTTTCTGGTTGATTTGCAGATGTAGTTTCTAAAGTATCCATCATGTACCTTAACCATCACTCTATGATGTGTTCTCCTAAAGTTCTTTAGAAAATAATTAAAACAATCCCTCTTTTAAAAATTAGCAGAAAACTTGAATGAATGTCCCAGAATACTATTTGACTATTAGTTTATACAGAAACCAGATAAGAGAGAGAGAAACACAGGGAGGTGAGACTTAACAGGCTCAAAATATTTGAAATGAGCTTGAGGTGTTTGTTTAATAATGTCAAATTAGTACCATTTTAAACATAAAACACATAACAAAAACACAGACTGATGAAATTGACTGCATTCATTTATGGGAATCACAACTTAAAAAGCATTTAGACACCCTGGAACATGTTCAGAAAGCAATTAGGGTGGAGATGGGTGACAAAAATGTCATATAAGGAAATTCGGGATGACTAGCCTGGAGAAGGGAAAAAAAAAACATGAAATAAAATAGTTTCCAGGTATTTGAAGAAATTACTTGGAAGGGGCCTTGCTTAGCACTTATTCAACAAGTTTTTGTGGGTTTTTTTTGTTTGTTTGTTTTGTTTTGTTTGCCTACTATGTTTTGTGTTAGATGCTAAGAATATAATATGGAAGAAAACAATATATGGTCTTAATCTCAACTGAGCTTATCATAGGTAGATAAACAACCAATTCGAAAAAAAATATTAAATTACTAAATTTGAGATATATGTTATGAATAAAAGGAATAGTTACAGAAAGTATCAAGAGGACATATAATAGGTCACACAGTGCTTGAAAGATTTTTAGAAAGTGCTATTTTAAAGGTACATTCTAAGAGACTGAATTGGGAACAAGACTTGTACCTATCAAAGAGATGATTTTTTTTTTCCAACAAAGAACAACAAAGAATGTACTCAAAGTATAGTACATTGTTCCAGAATGTAATGATGTAGAGTTATTTGATAATTCAACATGGATTGAATGAAAATATGTAGATAATAAAAAAATCTCATTGGAATATTAAAGAATGATAACTAAAATTAAGTAATAAATGGCATGTGGTTCTGACAATCTCTTTTTATATGTGAAATTACTTTATCAAATCAAAGAGTGAAACTGACCTTTATTACTCCCAGAATTCAACATTAAATTTCTGAAATTTTAGGTAAAATTTCCAAAATAATTAAATATATTTTATGGTAAATCTAACAGAAAAATCTAAAAAATTATATCATATGTTTATTGATTAAACACAGGAAAAAAGATGACCTTTATTAAGCAATAGTAATTTCCTTCATGTTAAATTATGACATATATGTTATAAAGCTAAATTATTTGTATTAATTACTTAAGAATCCATAAGAAATAACAATTTATCAGTCTGAAACTAGAAATTCAGGCCAAGGAAATACTAAAGCTGGTTTAAGTGTTTCTTTTACAATGTCAATTAAAATCAATAACTCAAGAAAAAACAAAGCAGACTTAGAAAATTTCACTAAGAATCTTACTGCAATTACTGATCATGCCTTCTTCCCAGCAGCTTCAAAAGATGTGCTGAGATAAGAACAAGATTCGATTTAGGTTTTGTCTAGGTTTTCTGTAACCAAATTACATATTTCAGGCTCACAGGCCTCTAACATTTGGGTGCCAAGACTCAAATCTTCTTTGGCCTCTTTCCCCCCTTTCTCATGCACAGATATGCACACACATATATTAAATAAGACTTTAGTATCTATTGATATCAACTACTAAATACTTGTATCATTTTCCATTACTTATAAAAATTATAACAGTAATTTTAATGGGATTTCCTACTAAAATTTCTTTTTCCCACTCCCCAACTTAACCTTACTCAACCCTTTGTATATGTGTCACTGTGTTCTTTTAAGATGTAAATCTGACAGATGAGTTATGTTGGTCCCTTGAATAGAACTTTCTGACCAGGCATCTAGTTAGCCTCAAGATAAAGTATAATCATTGGCCCTTGATACCTCCCTTAGATCATCTCCTGAGAATTTACCCTGCTTCCACATTTACCAACACATATTCTTTATATTTCCACAAAGAAAACTGCCTTTCTGTGTTCAACTTCTTAGTATGTAATCTCCTTTCCTTAGCTTAATATTGATTATAAAATGAAATCTTACACATACTTTGTAACATTTTTTATTGCCCCTCAGGTACACTTCTACTTATGTTATATTATCATCTGTTAGTCCAATGGCATTTATACCTTTCCTTGTGGGTTATCCTGGCCCCTTAAAATGTGTGTGTGTGTGTGTGTGTGTGTGTGTGTGTGTGTGTGTGTGTGTATTCATTCCAAAGGATGGAATCTACTAATCAAACTATTATCCTTTGTGCTTCTCATGTTAACCTTCTATTGTATAACACTAAGAGTTCAGATTTGTATCATATTACATTGAAAAAGTAAAGATCTTGGAATTATTGGAGAAAAAAAATCAAATCGAACCATTTTGGGTATTAGTTCGTAGAATTTTCTGCCCAAAATGCTATATATTATTTCAACAAATAAAAGGCTTTTGAGAAATTCAGAAATAAGTGATAATTTGACTATGATATTCTAAACATATAGTATTTATAGGCACATATAAACTAGGGTTTCTGAAGTTTAGCTGCATTCATAAAATTAATTTGCATGAAAATAAGAACCATAAAATCAAATTTTATAAGAATACCCAGTGGAAGGACGTCAACATGGTATATAGAAGTTTTACTTTCGGTGGAATAACACTGAATGGTTACCAGTATTCATATTAGTTAATGACTCTTCAGCACCTCACCAAAGGAAAACATGAGGAAAAAAAGGAAATATGAAATAGCACAATTATCTCAGAATTAAAAGCATATTCTTTTGTCTTGCATGAGGAAAAAAAAGAAAAATAATTATTTCTCAAAGTGGAAGATCGAGTAAAAGTTGAGAATAAGATATTGAGAGGAGTTTGGGGCTGATATTAGAAAAATTGCAGTAATATATAAAGATAGTTAAAAGTAGAATAATCATACAAACTTATTGAACTATAAATTTTAAGATAAAATTTGCTTAGGTCATTTACAAAATAGAATCATATTAGAGAAAAATTATTTCAGAAGCCACAATTACTCTGCATGTTCTTAATATCGTACTGTTGTATACCAGGGAGACTGATCAATCTCAGCGGACACTGGGAGTTTAGCTGCAAACTTTCCTGAATTACCACCTAGTCTGAAACCTTCCCTGAAAGGTAGAGGATATGTGAAGTGTTTTAATGTATTCCCATTTCTGAGAAGCCTGGTAGTTACGCTAGAGGCAATCCTCAGTGCTGCGGATAGCAATCTTCTCTTCCAACTTGCTGGCCAAGGCCACTGAAGGAAAAATGTAGAGTGATGAGAGAAAGCAACAGCATTCCCTTGAGGCACTGTCAGGGAAACTTGTTAACAAAGGCAAAATCTTACCTCCTAGGACAAGCCCAGAGAGCACCATTTTCCAATGTCTGGTTTTAAGGATTCTAAGTTTTTCTTAGAATGTATGTATATATAATAAAATCTTTCCTTTGGGAAGTTCAGTTTTTGAGTTGGGTTCCTATTTTGTTACTTACTAGCTGCATGAAACTAATAAGGTGATTTAAATGCCACATATTTTTGTGCTTTAGTCTCTTCATATATGAAAAGTGTGAAATACTTGCATTATGAATCAACATGAAATTGTTCAGAATGTTGCATGACATATAGTAAAAATTCTTTATATTATTGTTACTTACTGCTATAAACACATGCACTGCATTACATATAGTAATATGCATATACCTGTGTATATGTATATGTACTATCATTGTGTATAAATATATATACACACATACAGGATAATACTGGGTAAATAAATGAGATAAACAGTTGATGAGAGTGTAAGGCAGTTTATTATAACCTACTGGGAAAAATCTATGTTAATAGAAATTATAAGAGTATAGTAGAATAATATAGGACCAGAAAACAGTGAACAGAATAGTTTCAGTGATTGAGCTTAAGAATAACCATCAGTTTGCTAAAATTTCTGTGAGAATGAGCTCCAAGGATAGAACTCCAATTCCTGGTTAGAAATAGGCAAGCCAAGGCATAGTCGAAGAGAATGGATTACCAGAGAGTTTGCCAGGTCATGAACTTTAGAATAGAATAAAATATAGGGAAAAAATACCCTATTGGGAATTGACCTCAAGTTCCACTATTAGGGTATACCTAGTGTATACTTAGTTTGGGGTTAAAACAGAAGGCTACAAGTTTAAGTTTAGGTCAGCAAAACAAGAAACCGAATTCCTTAAATGCCCTTCTAATGATAAGAATCATATTGGCAGAGGGAATGAGGGAATGAACTCTTAGGTAAAGATTTTGAGACTTTACCTCTAGGAGCAAACATCATTTCCATTCTGGTCAAGATACTGAGGAGGTAATGTGGCAAGCTAATTTGGTCTGTAAGAAGAAAATTCTTCCAAAAGTTAATTTTTTCAACTATAAATGAACCATAAATGCAACACACAACAATATCTCCTTTATTAAATGTCAGGGTCAATGTCATTAACTTAAATCCTACCCTGAATATCAAAATGTACTTAAAATTTGTACCTAATATCTATGGAATATAGCTTTAAATGTCTTTTTATTCTGGGGTAACATGGTGTTCTTTGCAAATAACTCCTTCCACAGGATGTAGGATTTAGCAAAGAAACCTTGTATTTCAGCCTTCTTTATGCATTGAATTATTACCAGCATGATTGATGCATTTTGAAACAAATGTAAAGTTTTACAGAAAAATATTTCTAAAGTTATTAAATGTTAAACCACTTTTAACAAGTTCGTAAACTTCACCTCTAATTTAAAACCTATTTTCAATTCAATGTTTCATTAAGGGCCTATGAGCACTGAATTATAATAATAAGCATTATGTATCTACTTTGACTCAAGGAATTATAAGTACTTGAAATGCTGGGTCCTATTTTCCAGTCTTTTGAAGGACTACAAGGGAAGTGTGCAAGTAAGCAAAAACTTATCGACTCCCCTTACCCCAGGGTTCTGTCTGCAAGACTGATTTACTTTGTGCAGTATTGACTAAATGTGCAGAATAAAAATCTGTCTAATTTCTAAAATCAAAATGGAGGGTTAGTTACTGAATAATGAAGTGAAAAACAAAGCAGTTTAGGAGTCAGTGGACTTGAAATAAATTGTATAATTCTGTGTTTTTAAGCAATGTAACATTTGATAAGACATTTAAATCTTACTATCCCTATGAAATAGGAAAGAGTAATTCAAATGCAGTTGTTCTTCTAATTATTATAATCGTGATGAACTCCAGGTTTGATACCTCACTTAAGCAGTGGCCAATGACAGGCTTAGGTAACATTTCTAATCTTATGGCTACAAATCACTGTGCCATATCTGGACTTTTATTTAGCCTGCGAATCCAGGTGGGGATAGCTCTTGTTTCAAGCCACAGAACTATTCTACTGCTGCAAGACTTAAACCACTTGGATGAATTACGAAACCAAGAAACTTTTAATAACCAAACAATTTTCCCAGGGAGCAATAGATTTTTACTTATTGGATCAAAAAAAAAAAAAAAAAAGAGAACAGTCTTCCCATTTCATTAGCACAGAAGTGATAGACCTTTTGTACAGTGCCTCTTGAATAGACGGAGCTCTGGTCTGAAGAGACTATGTGAAAATGGCTGAGCTGGGTTACAATTATTTTATAATTCTGATTTCCAAAACCAAGCCACAAGTGGAACTTCTGCTATCATCAACCCAGGAGGGCCCTGTTCATTTATGCATATTACAGTGTGCTTAAATGTCAGCTGCTGTAGATGCCATTTGCTGAATATACCAAGTTTAACAGTGTGGCTGCATCAAAGGGACTTAAATATGTAATAGCTCCATTGGTATTTTGATGTCTGTTAGAAAAGCATCACATAGGGTAAATCATATTGAAGGCCAGAGGACAAAGGCAGGGATTGTTTGTAGTGACAACATTTCAATGTGATAGCGGCATGTGGTTTAATTGTTCCAAAGTGGAACTGAATTCTGATTTTTTTAAATTTAAGCATTATTTAAACATATAATGTAACCCCACCACCCTCTCCCAACCCCTCTTCCCCCCAACCACCCTCAGTTTGTTTTATGACATTAAGAGTCTCTTTTGGTTTTTCTCCCTCCCGATCCCATCTTCTTTCATTTTTACTTTTCCTACCACCTTAACTCCCAACCCCATTGCATCTCCACTTCCTCATATCAGGGAGATCATGTGATAGTTGTCTTTCTCCAGTTGACTTATTTCGCTAAGCATAATACGCTCTAGTTCCATCCATGTCGTCGCAAATGGTAAGATTCCATTACTTTTGATGGCTGCATAGTATTCCATTGTATATATATACCACCTCTTCTTTATCCATTCATCTGTTGATGGACATCTAGGTTATTTCCATAGCTTGGCTATTGTGGACATTGCTGCTATAAACATTCGGGTACACGTGCCCCTTTGGATCACTACATTTGTATCTTTAGGGTAAATACCCAGTAGTGCAATTGCTGGGTCATAAGGTAGCTCTATTTTCAATTTTTTGAGGAACCTCCATGCTGTTTTCCAGAGTGGTTGCACCAGCTTGCATTCCCACCAACAGTGTAGGAGGGTTCCCCTTTCTCCGCATCCTCGCCAGCATCTGTCATTTCCTGACTTGTTCATTTTAGCCATTCTGACTGGTGTGAGGTGGTATCTCATTGTGGTTTTGATTTGTATTTCCCTGATGCCCAGTGATGTGGAACACTTTTTCATGTGTCTGTTGGCCATCTGGATGTCTTCTTTGCAGAAATGTCTGTTCATGTCCTCTGCCCATTTCTTGATTGGGTTGTTTGTTCTTTGGGTGTTGAGTTTGCTAAGCTCTTTGTAGATTTTGGATACTAGCCCTTTATCTGATATGTCGTTTGCAAATATCTTTTCCCACTCTGTAAGTTGTCTTTTGGTTTTGTTGACTGTTCCCTTTGCTGTGCCAAAGCTTTTGATCTTGATGAAGTCCCAATAGTTCATTTTTTCCCTTGCTTCCCTTGCCTTTGGTGTTGTTTCTAGGAAGAAGTTGCTGCGGCTGAGGTCGAAGAGGTTGCTGCCTGTGTTCTCCTCAAGGATTTTGATGGATTCCTTTCTCATGTTGAGGTCCTTCATGCATTTTGAGTCTATTTTCGTGTGTGGTGTAAGGAAATGGTCCAATTTCATTTTTCTGCGTATGGCTGTCCAATTTTCCCAACACCATTTGTTGAAGAGGCTGTCTTTTTTCCATTGGATGTTCTTTCCTGCTTTATCGAAGATTAGTTGACCATAGAGTTGAGGGTCTATTTCTGGGCTCTCTATTCTGTTCCATTGATCTATGTGTCTGTTTTTGTGCCAATACCATACTGTCTTAATGATGACAGCTTTGTAGTAGAGCTTGAAGTCGGGAATTGTGATGCCACCAACTTTGGTTTTCATTTTCAATATTCCTTTGGCTATTCGAGGTCTTTTCTGGTTCCATATAAATTTTAGGATTATTTGTTCCATTTCTTTGAAAAAATTGGATGGGATTTTGATAGGCATTGCATTAAATGTGTAGATAGCTTTAGGTAGCATAGACATTTTCACAATATTTATTCTTCTAATCCATGAGCATGGAACATTTTTCCATGTCTTTGTGTCTTCCTCAATTTCTTTCATGAGTACTTTATAGTTCTCTGAGTATAGATTCTTTGCCTCTTTCGTTAGGTTTATTCCTAGGTATCTTATGGTTTTGGGTGTAATTGTAAATGGGATTGACTCCTTAATTTCTCTTTCTTCTGTCTTGTTGTTGGTGTAAAGAAATGCAACTGATTTCTGTGCATTGATTTTATATCCTGACACTTTACTGAATTCCTTTACAAGCTCTAGGAGTTCTGGAGTGGAGCCTTTTGGGTTTTCCACATATAGTATCATATCATCTGCAAAGAGCGATAGTTTGACTTCTTCTTTGCTGATTTGGATGCCTTTAATTTCTTTTTGTTGTTCTAGTACTATGTTGAATAGCAGTGGTGATAGCGGACATCCCTGCCGTGTTCCTGACCTTAACGGAAAAGCTCTCAGTTTTTCTCCATTGAGAATGATACTTGCAGTGGGTTTTTCATAGATGGCTTTGATAATATTGAGGTATGTGCCCTCTATCCCTACACTTTGTAGATTTTGATTAGGAAGGGATGTTGCACTTTGTCAAATGCCTTTTCAGCATCTATTGAGAGTATCATATGGTTCTTGTTCTTTCTTTTGTTAATGTACTGTATCACATTGATTGATTTGCAGATGTTGAACCAACCCTGCTGCCCTG